>PVIJ01020262.1:0-21369 GCA_004024925.1 Scalopus aquaticus | reverse complement strand
GGGGGGAGGGAAGGAAAAGCGCACAAAATGGAATAGAAAAGAACACAAGGGACCATGGAGATGGATCACGGGTGAATTGGTGGTGGGCTACCCAAGGGGAATACAAAATGTAAAAGACATGAAAAACAATAAAAATACATATATAAAAAAAGAAGGTGGCTTGAGAAACTCAAAGGCGATGGTTGAAATAAATAAAATGACCACAATGAGGTGGGGAGGGCAAGTGGAGAAGGGCTTAGCTCTGCCCTCAGCAGATGGCATCCTTAGCATAGTAGAGAATATCTGTGCATAGGACAGTCCAATAAAGTTGACACAAATAAAGTACACAAATGCCATGAATCCACTGACCCAGACCTCACTTATATACTTCTTAGAATCAGAGAGTTTCAGGAGCTGGGGGATGTCACAGAAGAACTGGTGAACGATGTGGGAACCCCAGAAGTGCATGGAGAAGGTGGCAGCTGTGTGTATGTTCCAGAAATGACCCCACTGATCCAGATGCCTAGAACACTGTGGACACATTTGCAGACATCCATGATGATTTTGCAGCGCAGTGGAAGGCAGATGGCCACGTAGCGATCATAGGACATCACTGTGAGCATGGACAGCTCAGCAGGAGCACAGAGAAGGAAAACAAAACCCTGCACAATGCATTCCCCGAGAGAAATGTAGCCACTGTGCCTGCAAGAGTTGCAAATGGACCTTGGTACAGTTATGGAATGTAGCACAGATCCAGGAAGGAGAGATGTTTCAGGAAGAAATACATGGATGAGTGGAGACTACTGTCCATGGCAATTGTGGAGATAATGAGAATATTGCCAGTCAATGCCACCAGGTATAAGACTAAGAAGAGAGACGCATGGACATGTTCTAGCTCAGGCATGGCAGAAAATCTCATCAGAAGAAACACACTCACCATGAAATTAGTCATCGTCCTTAATTTCCCAGTAATTCTGCCTGCAAGAAAAGATGGAACCACTGGAAAGAAAATTTCTCTTTTTTAAACCCCTAACCTTTGGAGTCAATAAATTTTGGCGTGAACACATTTGAAGTCATTACTTCATCTTAAGTCATAGATGTATTGACTGATTTTAAATCACACTCAGTCATGAAAAATTTGTTAAGATTATAAATTTTAATATTGCCTTTTTAATCAAAGGTTAGGATAATTGTAAGTATATAATGGAACAAATAAAGTTCATTGTTCAAATATATAATTTGTTAATAGAAATATGGAGCAATGACTGATTTATATAAAAAGTTCTATATGGTTAATACACTCACATTTACAAATGTTTCTTAGCTACCTATTCATTTTCATTCATCATTCTACCTATTCATATAGCACTGCATCCACAATGTTTTATTAGTAGAAATTTATAATAACATTAGTAATTATTAGTAGTGGAATTTTATATACAAAAAGAAAATTTCTGTTTTTATTTTCAGTTATTTTTTCCATAAATCAAAATATGAAATACAATTTAACAGTACCTATGTATTAATTATATATCTAAAAATAACCATTGTCACTGACATAAAATAACATAAAAATTAATGAAAAATGTTAATTTCCCATAAGAAATGGAAAACAACAGAGTTTTTATGTTAGGCAAAGCATTGACCACACACCCAGATTTTTTTTTACAATTTGGCTATTTATTTCATTCCAACTGTAACTGAAAGTAAACTGGCAATTACTGGTATAACATTAAAGGATGTTTCTTTAAGTTTGATAGGACTTTATTGGTATTTACATATTTTTGGATAAATGGGAGGTTTACTATACATTCAAACATTATAAAGTAAATTAAAAATTTGCTATTTCAAGTAATAGAATTGAATATTCTTGAATTTAACACCAAATTCAAATGTTGTTTTAATAATTTGATGCAATAAACAGAAATAAGCTGAAATTCCAGGTAACTAGTTATCATCATTAAATCAATTCAGCAGAATAATACTCTGCAGGAACAATTAATGTAATTTCAAGTTTGGGCTCCATGGTATTTGGTCAACAATGCCAAATACCCAGAGCTGCCACAAACTAGGCTTGTGGCAAGAGATTTCATTGCCTAATCACCAGGGGCCAAAGAGGATTGAAATGGACTTTTCTCCACAGTTCACAGTTTCCTGTATGTTACTGGTTTCAGAGGACAGGCCTTTGAGGTAAGTGTCAGCTGCTCACACTGACAGCTTCTCCTGCTGAGGCAAGATGATCTTGAAATATGCTCTGGTGAGTTTTCTTAGTGTCTAAATTGCTAGAGCACACAGAATAATGGAAAGCCCATAGGATACTGGGTTTGAATGGCTGAGAGAACTAGTCATGTCATTGAACTTGTTAAATATGAAATACTATGGTTGAGCTATGATTATTTTAATGGAAATTAGGAATCTGGGGAAACTAAAGCAAATGCTTTCCATTCCAAGAAACATTTTGTGGCGTGCCATTCCCACCTCCATAACAATGTGTTTCTTTATCTAACCATCACTGAAGTAATTCAGCATGGATGTATGAATGGCTGAAACTGTTTGATGTAACTTATATTCATATTATTCATTGACCATTACACTAGTGAGTTGGAGATGTGAGATGCTTTCCACATTAGAAATCTCAGAAAAAAGTTCAAACACAGTAGAAAGGATTGAAAATTGAGAATGCATCCAATAGTTTCATGAGAGCAGCAGAACCATATTTTCCATGTTCCCAAATTAAGGATCAAAAAGAAACCATAAAGATCGAAAGTGTAATACGAGACCATGCTTCATATCATAACTATCTGCCAGCCTTCTACTTTCTTCCAATTCCTAGGGGAAGATTCTGAAACAGAGGAAATGCATGAAGATTCTGAAGTGGACTTGTGCATGGTCATTTACTAGAAACACAGAGAAAAGGACTGGAAAAAATAACTGGTAAAAATGATTAAGTACATCATACTTAATCCAGTTAAGTAAGAATTTTGTTATGTTTTGAAAACACTATACCCACCTAAACATTAATATTTAAAAACACTAATATTTACCTAAAATGGTGATAGAGGTATAACGTTTTGAATGTTCCCTTGGACAGTGAATAAGTTGGAGACAATGAAATGGTGAATTAAAGAAGTAAAACTCATGTAAACCTCTGGATCAACCCTGAAATTAGGGATTTCTTTGATGTCCAAAGTGATCATTTTAATCATCATGATTAAAGTGACACTAATTAATAAAGCAGAAATAATGTGAAATAATATCTAAGAACCAGCTAAAGAGACACTTTGAGTCCTTCTATTTCTGCCCTCATTTACACTTGTTATCACAGTTACAGCAGCAATATATTAAAAAGCATAAGTTAGGTATTTATAATCCATAATGTGACAGCTATTTTTAAATATAGACGCACACGAGAACAAATATCTATACATATTTATACATGTATTATACATTATATATGATTATTATATTATATTGTATCATTATATTATTATATATCATATTATTATAACATTATATTATTATATATCTCTATATTTTCAAGATACAGAAAAGATATATAAAGTTTCAAAGATGATAACAAAAATTGTATTTAATTCCACTCTGTAGTCACAGTATAATAACTGACAAGAGTAGATTTAAAAAAAATAAAATGAAGTAATGGAAAGACCAAACAAATACTTTTGTGTAAATTAACTTACTACTTTATCATCTAAAAGTTATCAAATCCCATTTCAAAAAAAAAACTTCAAAAAGATAATTTTCAAGGCCGCATAAAATATTGTCATGAATTTATTTAGTTATATGTTTAGGATTTGTTAATATTTCTGCTATTGCCCTAACTTTAAATGATCACAGTTCTCTAAATGATAATTATTGAGATAACTTAGTAAAGTTACATGGCTTAAAATGCAGAGTGCTTCAAGGTTTTTCCTAAATATTTTCCTTTTCTAAAGAGTAGCATCAAATTGAACCATCCAACTTGCATATTTATACCTTTTTCCTTTTTTCATGAAATAAGCAACCTATTATTTTGTAGTTGTATGGATTTTATTAAAGTAGGATTGATTCACAAGATTGTACAAGATTTGTGCTGAGATTCACACCTCTTCATATATATGTGGCCACGAGATCACTTCCCTTAAAATTAATAACACTGAATATTTTCTTTTCAAGTCTTCACTAATGTGTTGAATACAAATTATGTTCCCTCATTGTCTATATTTTATTAACTAAGAAGTATAGTAAATTATTTTTTTCAGGTCTGTATTAGTTATATAAATTTTTGTAAAAAAGACAATGAGAAAGGTGCATTCCTTTCCAATTCCCTTCAGAAATAAGAATTTTTCAGATCGATTGTTTATGATACATGTTATTAAAGGGGCTACTTATATATCACATTATTTATCTATCCCAATTATGTAACAGCTACCATCAATTTGATATTTCATAATTTCACTTATTGAGAATGTAAATGTTTAGTTAAAGAAGCAAAAACATATGGATATTACTGCTCAAATACAAAAATACAATTATAAAATTGCAGTAAGAAATCCATTGTAATTGGAGTGGCATATGGATAGAAAGAATGATTAATGAAAAAGAAGGCGGCTAAGAAACATTTAAAAATGTGAGTATATGAGCTACATAAAACTTTGTACACACATCAAAATTGAATGCTCCAGTACTATGAATAACATTATATATTCTAAAATATATTGCATTAATTTCATTCAAATCTATATTGATGGAAATGGGCAATACTCAAATTTAAATCCTCTTTATCACTGTTTTCATGATACAGCCAAAATCATTTAAAATTTCTCCACTTGATTAGTAATTAAAGAACCACCTTCACATGAATGATTAAGTGGTGATTTGTTCAAGTAACTTCAGGCCTAACTTCATTGATTTTAGGTGCATTACTAGGTTCAATAACAAATTTCCAGGATTCCATCTTGTTTGCAGCCAACATCACTGGGAAATTGAGAAGGACTATGGCTAATTTCACTGTGAGTGGGTTTTTTCTGATGGGATTTTCTGCAACACCAGAGCTGGAACTCGTCCATGGTTCCTTGTTTTTAGTCTCATACCTGGTGGCGGTAACTGGCAACATCCTCATTATCACCGCTGTTTCCATGGACAACAGTCTCCACTCACCCATGTATTTCTTCCTGAAACATCTCTCCTTTCTGGACCTGTGCTACATTTCTGTGACCGTGCCAAGGTCCATTTGCAACTCTTTCATGCATAGCGGCTACATTTCCCTCGGGGAATGCATGGTGCAGTGCTTTGCTTTCATTCTCTTTGGTGCTACAGAGCTGTCCATGCTCACGGTGATGTCTTATGATCGCTACTTGGCCATCTGCCTTCCACTGCGCTACGAAATCATCATGGATGGCCGCACCTGTGTTCACGGAGTCCTGGGCGTCTGGATCAGTGGGGTCATTTCTGGAGCCATGCAAACAGCGGCCACATTCACCATGCACTTCTGTGGGTCCCGTATCATTCACCAGTTCTTCTGTGACATCCCCCAGATCGTGAAACTCTCTTGTACGAATGACTATATCACTGAGTTTGGGGTCAGTGCCTTCTTGTTTGTGTTCGCATTTCTTTGCATCGCCTTTATTGGCCTGTCCTACATCCAGATATTCTCCACTGTGCTGAGGATGCCATCTGCTGAGGGCAGAGCTAAGGCCTTCTCCACTTGCCTTCCACACCTGGTTGTGGTCATTCTATTTATTTCAACTAGCGCTTTTGAATTTCTCAAGCCACCTTCTGAAACTCCAAGTGCACTGGACATTTTTCTCACTATTATGTACACAGTTGTGCCCCCAACATTCAACCCAATGATCTATAGCCTGAGAAACCAAGCATTAAAAGCTGCTCTCAGAAAGGTTTTTCAAGGAAGAAAAGCTGACCTCTCTTATTAAGGCACATCTCTAAGTATTCCGTTGGGAGACAAATCAAAATAGATGGAAAAAACTGCTGACTTCAATAAATTGAGGTAAGTAATAATTCAGAGACCTTATGAAAGACTCAGGACTGGTGAATGAATTCCAGAAACAACCTCCAGATAGATCTGGAAGACTTGCGTGAACTCTGAGCTTCTTGAGTGACAAAGATATTCACACATAAAACTCTGGAAACTTTACTTTTGCAAATACAATAGATAAATTATTTAAAAAAATGTCAGGTTTACAAAAAATTACTGCAATTTTAAAGAGTTTAATATAATCCCTTCCCTGACCATTTCTGTTAGGATCATAGAAAATAGTAAATAAGAGATTCTTTCCTCTTTTTTCCTGAGTTACACTGCAGTGGGGATATCACATGATGCCTATGAATTGATGAGAACCCCTGACTCTGGCACCCATTGCCCATGCAGAGTCCACTGTGGTCTCCCCGCCAGGAGGCCCCAGGAGCAGTATGCTGAGGTCACTCTGCAACCGCATCATTGCACCTTTTATTTGCCTCTTAAGTTGCCATCGAATCATTGCTAGTCAATTGGTAGGAAACCTCCAATAACAGAATATCTGTGAGTGCATGTGAAATACATATTTCTAAATGTAAAAAGGACTTAAACAAAATTTTAAAATATTATTTTATTATAAAATTCATAAACTCTCAAAAAGAATAGATATATTTAGAACACAGATATTTATATATATTGAAATATATGTATAAATATACTCACACAATTTGTAGTGATCAGAATTTAAAAATCAATGGATGGATTAATCAGTAAATTAAACAAGGAAAGACAGAAAGGTGAACTGCAAGATAGGTGTTCAAACGTAAATAAAGATTTTCCAGCAAATGAACAAATGAATGAAGTGATAAAACATGGAGAAATGATGGAATCAAAAATGATCGGAAGGTAGAGAGTCTAATATCAATCTATTGAAAGTCCTCAAACATCAGTTATTTGTTCTATCTTGTTTTAAGGGCAATGGCAACAAGCAATATTAAAAAATATATTTTTTATGTTCTTCCTAGAAATGATGAAGTAGAAATAGAAATAGAAATAATATCATTGGGTTCAAGAAGCAAAAATGCTTAATACAGGTAAAGTGAATTCATAACTCCTTTAAAAGTATAAAATAACAAAGACAAAATATTTATATTTACATTAAAAACTTTACTGTGTTATCCCTTGTATTCAACAATCCATTTAAAAATAATTTTCATAAATGTGAGGTAGAAGTTGTGGTTGATTTTTCAAAGTGATTGAGTTATCATTACATTATTCAAATGTAACTGATTCAGAATCACTAATTAAGAAGTCATCTCAGCGAATTTGTGTCATTAATTGAGAAATATTGTTTGCTGATAAATTTCACTTTTGTGTTGTCAAAGGATGATACAGATGTGGGAGTTTTAACCTCTTCAATTGATGTGTGTGTTCATGCTTATAATATCAAGCTCTGTAAATTACTGTAGTTTCACAGTGATTTATTCTTTTTTAATAATTAAATTTATTTCTTCATTGGAAATAGCTTGCATTTTAAGATTTTGTAAGTTTCAAGTGTGCATCATTAAAAATCATCTTGTGTGTTCTACATGAAGTTCACCATTAAAGCTCAGATTCTGTTCTCCATATGATTGACACATTGTACCTCATTTATCTACTGCTCTTTCCCTTCTCTCTGGTAACCACAAATTACTCCAAAAATTTATTTTGGTATTATTTAGTTCATCTGTTTGTCTGGTTTCTCTATATACCACAAATATGTGAAATTGTACTGTATTATTATTCTTTTCATGACTCATTTCACTAAGCATAATACCCTTAGGGCCACCCATATTGGGGCAAATGGCAGGAGTTCATCCATAGAACACCTGAGTGCTATTCCATTGTGTCATATACCACAACCATTTTAGCTAATCATCTGTCCTTTGGCAATTAGTTTGTTTCTTACTCTTGGCTATTGTAACGCAATACCACAATAAAGATGGTGCCACATATATCTATTTTATTTAGTGTATATATATATTTTTGGATATACCCAGAAATGGGATAACTAGATCATATGAAATTTCTCTCTCTTTGATTTAGGTTTTTCATTATTGCTAAACATTGCTTTGCAACACTAGGTGAATAGGCTCACATCCTCCAATATATGTTACCACACACCAGCCCACCAAAGCACCGTAGTACTTTAGCCTAGACCTTGGATGTCCTCTCCCCTCACTACCTCATCCTTTCTGTCACTAGTAGTCCAGGATTTTCTGTAATTCCCACATTCCTTCCATCTTCTCAGAGGGTCACTGGGAAGCAACCTTCAGTTTTCCTTCAGGATGGATCCAGTTGCTCTCTGGCCAATATTCCTTGCAGTTTCTCTCGGGTGATGACACACTTTCTGAATTTTTAGTAATAATATTCCTTCCCCTAGTTTTGCATCTTTTGGGCAGAGCGTATGTTGGAAAAGAGCAAAATGCTTTTACTCAGTCAAGTTTCCATCTTACTGAAATAACACTCTTAACATGTTTCCTCTTCCAACAAATGAAGATGATTTGCACTCAATTGGCCCCAAATTCTTTGAGCTGAAAATGACATCCTCTTTCCTGTAACAGAGTCCTTTATTTATTTTATTTTATATTTTTTTAAAGATTTATTTTATTTTTGCATACAAGCTGGGGTACAGGCCAGAGGCATGGGGCGGCGAGAGGGTTCACTAGAGACAGAGCGGGGAGCAGAACAGGCAGATGGACTGAAGTACACTGCTGAAGGGAGCAGCAGGCAAGGCAGGAGAGGTCTGCTGCTCCATGTAGGAATCTACCCAGCTGGGCGTTGAACTCACGTCCCCGCTGTCCACAGCTCCACAGCGCAGTGCTCAACCCGCTGCGCCACCAGGGAGGCCCTGTAACAGAGTCCTTTAATGCTCATCCATAAAAGCACTCTTCTTTCAATAATACTGTTAGAAGGGGGAGCAGCCTGTCCTGGTTTGCCCTGAACTTTGTGATCAAAACTGAGAGTCCGTCCTTCAGAGTATTTCTTTTGTCTTCCAGGATATTCCAAATAATATTTAATAGATACCAGTACTTTACAGATTTTTTTTGATGAATCTAAACATACTATTCATATTCTTTAAGAATTATGCTGCCAGAAGTCAGATTGTTTAAACCTTAAAAATATAGTCAGATATATCCAGCTCAATTGTTTACTTTCCAAAATATCAACTTAATATATATTGCTTCTTAAGTGAAATAAAAATATAAACTTATTTCCAATTTTTTCTCTTATACTACTTCAGTTTAATATTAGTAGCTATCTGTAGTAATATGAAGCTAGGGAATGCTTGGTGATATCACTTTAGAAACCTAATAGGTTGGAGATTCTGTTTAACTGGACTGATAAAAAACATGCAAGATAATGCCTAGTAATATAGCAAACCTCATACCCTTGTCCTTTTCTAGTGGAAAGTGCATAGCAAATTTAGAAACTATTATTTATTTATTCACTTATTTTTAAAGATTTATTTTTATTTATTTATGACATGCCAGATTGGGCTGTAGGCCCAAATCTCACTATTATGTACACAGTTGTGCCCCCAACATTTTTTTTTGGTTTGAATTCAGTATTTTTTTAAATATATATTTTTATTGTTATTTATGTCTTTTACAATGTGCCCCCAACATTTAACCCAATGATCTACAGCCTGAGAAATCAAGCCATGAAGGCAACTCTAAGAAAGTTTTTCCAAAGGAGAAAAGCTGATCTCTTTTTTTGAGGCACATCTGTTAATTCTTGTTTGGGTGAGAATTTCAAAACATGTTGAGAAAACTTTTGACTTAAATTGAGACAAGTAAGAATTACAGTTTTTATGAAAGAATCAAAACTGGTGAATTAAGCTTAGAATCAATCTCCAGACAGACCTGGAAGAGCTGTCCAAACTCTGAGCTTCTCGTGACAACTTTATACAACTGCAAGGGAAAATGTCCAGGATCTGGGCAGGAGTCTGATTAATGGGTCTATCAGATGTCATCTATGCATTGAGCAGAAGGATGATTGTTAAAATTTACCTATTTAGAGCTTCATCATCTGGGAACTAGATGTTTCAGCCCTTCCATAAACCCTGAAGTCTGTCTTTCTTGAAGCTAGTGGTTTTCCCAGAAGCAGCAGTCCCAAAAAGCTGCTTTTTCACAAAGAGCATTTTTCTCATACACAATAGTTTCGAGTTAGGCCAGTCCCATCTTCACCTTGGCTTGTGCCCTTTACTTGGGGACAAGGGAAATGTTTCCCGAACTCTCAGCTGTGGTTACCCAGCATGACATAGTCAAATTCTCTATTTAGAATTTACAGCGAAACAGAGAAATGATCGTAGGAAACTGTCATGTCACAAAATTGTCATAAGTTTGTGCTGAGTAAGAAAAATGGTCACAGTCAAAGCTCCATAAACTTGACTACTGCAAATAATTAGATGAAAATCTTTCTCCACAAAGCGAGGTGAGAAAAAAAGAAAAACCTCCATAATGTTAAAGAGTTTAACATAATCCCTTCTCCGACCATTTCTGTTCTAATTGAAAGCAGTGAATATGAAGTTCTCGTCTCATTTTTCCTGAGTTACCCTGGAGTTGGGATATCACACTGTAGTCATTTTTGGTGATGCTGGCTTTGGAGAGTGGGGTTCTTGGGTTCACTCTGGAAAAGTTTCCTCAGAGCTCCTCTTTCAGTCACACTGGCGAGTATCCTATGTGACTGTCTCCATGAGACAGAGACGTTAGTTGTACCCAAAAGGGCAGCTTTATTACAAAGGAGCGGAAAGGGTAGAGCATGCCTGCACAGACACAAGCAGGCAGAGAGCGACCCCGAAAGGGACAGGTTTGCTGAGAGAGTCCCGCACGGCCCCAGCCTCGGGAGGAAGCGGCCTCTGCTGAGGGAGGCAGTGAAGAGAAGCCCTGGCAAGGTCACAGGGCACAGGCAGCAGGAGGCTGTTGCCCTGCAGAGGGAGAGAGTTGGCAGTGAGGATTCCTACATAGCAAAGTGGGGCAGAGGCCTGCTGCCTGTGCCAGAGCAGAAACTGCACTGACGCAGTCTTCTTTGGGAGGGGCTCCCTCCTTTGAGGAGGGGTCATTTTGTTGATTTTGGATAACTACGTGTACAGAATTTGAAGAGACTAGTGATTCTACAATAGCCCTCAATATCCATATACTCACCTCTGTTCTGGCCCCTAGACACCCTCTGGGCTAGCCCCTGATCTAGAGGCTGGCCCTAAGGATTTTTCATTTCTATAGCTGGTTTAATGACTATGTTAGTCACTTCTCCCTCCTACTCCAGCTCCCAGCACTACATGAGCCAGGCTTGTGGTCTTGTGGTGCCTCCTTGCCAAGTTTTCTATTCTTTTCCTCCATCAGCATGATGTCTATGAACTGATGAGACCCCCTGACCTCAGCACCCATTGCCCATGCAGACACCACTGTGGTCTCCAGCCTTGAGTCCTCAGGAGGAATACTCTGAGGTCACTCTGCAACAATATCATTATACTGTTTGCCTCTTGTGATGCAATTGAATAATTGCCAGTCACATGGGAGGAACTTGGACAAATTATCTGTGTGTATGGAATGTTTTAAATATTAAAATGACTCAAAGAAGAATTGAAAATATTTAAAAAAATAATATGCTATCAAAAAGAATGGAAATATTTGAAAATAAGAAAAGTCATATACATATATACACACACACACATATATATATAATTTATGGCAATCAGAATTTAAAATCAATGCATAGATTAGGCAGCAAATAAAATAAGGAAATACATTACTGTGAACTGAAATGTTCAACATGGTTTCTACAAATGAAAAGTGAGGTGAGATGATACAACATTGAGAAAGAGATCAAATCATAAATGAAAGAAAGGAAGAGTCTAATATTGATCTATTATTCCAAATACTGACCTAAGTTTCCAAATATTAATTGATCTGTTTTCCCTTGCTTTGAGGGTATAAGAAACAAGCAATATTAAAAAATATTTTAAAATTGTTTTTTCAGAATTAATTGAAATATAAATCATTATTTTTGAGAAACAAAAATTGGTAAATATAGCTAAAGTATATTTACAAGTACAATACTTATTGAAACTAGAAAATAACAAAAATGCTAATATTTACATTAGGAAACTTCACTGTTTTATTTTTTGCATTTAAAAATCCACTTAAAATTACTTTTGTATAAGTTGTGATATAGAAGCTATGTCCCCTTTTCTTCAAAGTGGTATTCAGCTGATTCAATATCATTGAGAAGTAATTTCCTCAATGAATTTAAGTGCCATTAAGAAATATTTTTTGCTGGGTCTCCCTGGTGGTGCAAGGGGTTAAGTTTCAGACTATAAAGCTATCTGCAGCCACTGCAGCATGAATTTGATCCCTGGCCAGGGAGCTTCCCACATGGCACAGCAGCTGCTCCCCTCAACAGTGTACTTCAGTAGATCCACCTGTTCTGCTCCCCACTCTGTCTTTGGTGAATCCTCTCATCACCCCATACCTCTGTCCTACACCCCAGTTTTGTATGCATAAATAAATAAATCTTTAAAAAATATCGTTTGCTGATAAATTTCATTTTTGTGTTGTCACATGATGATATAGGTATTTCTAATCTGTTTAATCAATATATGTGTTCATGATTATAATATCAGACTGTTAATTACTAGGGCTTCACAGTACTTTACTGTGTCATGGAATCTAAATTTTTGAACTCCATTCTTCCAGATTGTCTAGGCTTCTCTAAGCTCCCTCCATAGTCAGATGAACTTTAGAATCAGTTTTCCATTCTGAAACAAACCTGCTGAAATTTTAATTGGAATTACATTCAATCTAGAGATAAAGCAGGGAAAAAAAAAGTGCTCATGCCTTTCATTCCATGGTCAGGAAAACTTTTATATTTACTTAAGGCTTTAAAAAGTCTCTCATCCATGACATATAATTATTGGTATAATGGCTTCGTACTTCTTTTTTTTTAATACTTAAATCCATTTCTCGATTGGAAATAATCTTGCATTTATCATTATCTGAGTTCAAGTGTGCATCATTAAAAATCAACTTGTGTGTGTTCTACATTAAGTTCATCACTAAGGCTCCAATTCTGTCCTCATACAACTGACACATTGTACCTGAGTTACCCACTCCTCTTCCTCTTCCCTCTGGTAACCACTCGTTAGTAAAGAACTTTATTCTTGTATTACTTAGTTCAGCCGTTTGTCTGGTTTCTCTATTTACCACACATGAGTAAAATCCTATGGTGTTAGCCTTTTTGTGACTTATTTCACTAAGCATAATATCCTCAAGGCCACCCATGTTATAGCAAATGCAGAAGTTCATCCACAGCGAAATATTCCATATTCCACAGTGTATATACTCCGCATCTTTTTAGCCAATCATCTGTCCCTGGGCAGTTAGGTATTTGGCTATTGCTATTGTAATAATAATGCAATAAAGGTGGTGGCACATAAATCTATTGGATATTTGCATTTTTTGGTATATATGCAGAAATGGGATACAAGGATCATATGAAATATCTATTTTTTACATTTTTTCTTTATTGATATAACTATATTGCAACACTGCTTATGATTTAAGGGAATAGGCTCAACCCCTCAGATGTATGTCACCACCCCGCGCCACCTCAAAGCACCCATAGCACTTTAGCCTATATGTTAGGTCCCCTCTTTCCTCATCTCACCCACATCTTTCCTGCCACTCTACTAGCCTCAATTCTGCAGTCATATTTGTAGGGTTTGTTTGTTTAAATTTTGTCAGTTTCTTTTTTTCCCCAATATATTCCACAAATGAGTGAAAAATCTGGTATTTGTGTTTCTCCTTCACACTCAGCATAAAGCCCTCCCGCTACATCTCTGTTATTGCAAATACCAAGAGTTAGAGTTCAACATTTTTAATAGCTGAGTAGTATTCCATTGTGTGTCTATATCACATTTTATTCTGCAGAAGCCTGCTGCCTTATTTTTAATTTTTTGAAGATTATACTGATTTCTATAATACCCACAATATTTTACATTTCCACCATCAGTGTACTAGGGGTCTATTCTCTCTTCATCACTTACAACAACTCTAGTTGCTTATTTTTTGGATGACAACCATTGAAATGAAACTATTTTCACTGTGTTCTCCCCCACCAAATCAAGGGATTTGCACTCACTTGGGCCCAAATCCTTTGAGCTGAAAGTGACATTCTTTTTCCCGTAACAGATACGTTAATGCTTATCCTTAAGAACACTCTTCTTTCTACAATACTGTTAGAAGGGGGACCATTCTGGTTTGCCCTGAACTTTATAATCAAAACTGAGAATCTGGTCCTTCAGAATTTTTTTTTATCTCCCAGAGTGTTCCAAATAGTACTCATAGATACCAGTAGTTTACAATTTTTTTTTATGATTTGAAACATGTTTTTCATGTTCTTCAAGATATATTTTACCACAAGTCAGATTAAGTTAGAACTTCAAGAAAATAATCAGGTAAATCTAACTCAATTGTTTAACTTTCCAAAATATCAAAAAATATCAACTTAATAGATATTATTAAGTGGACTAAAAATATAAAATTATTTTCAAAACTTTTCCCATATCCATTATTACTTTAATCTTAGTAACCCTATTTAGTGATATGAAGTTAGTAAAATCTTGGTAATAGAACTTTAGAAACCCTATAGGTTGGATATTCTAATTAAGTGCACTGATATAAAATGTGCAAACTAATGCCTCCTAGTATAGCAGAACTCATTTTTTGGTACTTTTGTAATGGAGAGTTTATAGCTTATTTAAATGGCTGTTTTCCTTTACTGTAAATTAGCTGACTTGTAGAGAAAATCCTGAATTTATTTAGGCACCCACAATGAGTCACATTGTTAGCATAAAAGCAGTATGGATGAAAAGGAAGTTATAATGAATACAAGAATTCCTCGCACTCTCAGTAGGCATTTACAAGTGGTTGGAACTCTGTGACGGGAACCGGGGACAAAGACCAAATATGTATTATGTCACAATATCACATATGTCACCTTACGTCACAAATTGCTGAAGGCCTTGACCTAAATCTTTATGTTTTTTAACACAAATACAGATTCACTACGCCAACTCCTCTTGTGGTATCCATATATAAATATTTCCATTTTCTTCATATATGAAATATTTAATATATATTCATTCTATATATATTCATGCAAAACTACATCAGTAATATATTAGTATATATATCTACTTATATAATTATGTGTTTTTTAAAGAATTTAGAGAAGGTAGGAGAACATGCTTACAACTACATCATTTGTTTTATTAACCTTATCATTAATGGTTCTCTTTATTTATTACTGTCTATTCAATACTGTCTATTCACCATTATTACCTTAAACTTACACAACTCTTCTTTCTTACACTCATTTTTTATTGCTATTATTGGAAAATAATTACTTTTCCACATGTTCTTAGCCCAACAATACATTATACATTTGATTTTATAACTGTTCTAATGTAGTTTAAAAGACAAAGAATATTCTTTTGCATTGACTTTTTAACTATGTAAATAGGTTCACTCATACCCTGTGATTTATAAGGGCTTGGTTTCTTGCATCAGGTGCTACTGTGGGTAGAATTGTGATTCCTGAAAATACATGTTTTGAGGTCTTCCTCAAACTTCAGATCATACCCTCTGATCTTACATGATCTTATTGAAGAATGGAATCATCACAAATGTAATGATGAAGGCAAGATGATGTGACACTAAACCAGGGTGAACCACTACCCAATAGGATCTGTGTTCTAATAAAATCCAGAACAATCTGAAAGAACAGAAGGAGGTACTTAGGGTACTTTATATAACAAAACACTGTAAAACTACAACAATTAAAAAGAGTTGTATATTATCAGCATGAACACATATATCAACAAAATAGATTAGAATCTACCACACCTGTATATTATCATTTGGCATGACAATGAATTCATGCTTATTACTTCATCCATTGATTTTTAATTTTTGATCACTACACATTACACTCACATGAGTAACTGTGTCTATTTTTCCACACATCTCTTCATTTCATTGGCATAGGATTCTTTAAATAACATTTTATTTCTTCTGTTACACATTTTAACATTTAGAAAGAGTATCTCTGAGGCACTAAAAAGTTACTGGGTTGTTTATACAATCCTCCCACATGAGTGGCAATTAGTCACTGTATCTTAAGAAGCAAAAAAGGAAATGAAAATTTTGCAGAGAGATATTGATAAATGACTCATGGAGACCTTCAAGTAGAGCCTTTGTAAAGTGCTGCAAGGACCAAGCAGTGATGGGAGTCTGGTTGTTCTCATCAGTACACAGGTATCACCTGATGGCCCAACCCCAGAGTCACTCAAGAAACAATGAGAAAATAACCTCATATTTATGTTTCTGTCATACTGAGAAAGGACAACGGGATTATTAAATTTTAAGATTATGCAAATTTTTTCACACTTTGCTTTGTGGGTTAGATTTTAATCTGCATTTGCAGGAGTAAATTTATAAGCTACATGTGAATATTTATGTTACTCAGATAACACAAATTTATGACAACTTTCCTTATGCTCATTTCTTTATTTAGATTTAACATTTGGTTGACTATGTTATGTCTGATAAACCAAAGAAAACAATTTTGGTCCTCTTTTCCTGGCCCCAATTAAATCAAAAGTGAATATGCACTGCTCTTGTTTGAAGAAATGGTATCCAGGAAAAAAGTTATTGATGAAAAGTCAGCATTTTGGAAACTGTTCTCTTGGGTAAATCACTCACTTCAAAGAAAGACCGACTTCAAGATTTAGGGAAGCATTAAAAACCCCAGATCCCAGCAGATAAAGCTCTCAATAAGGTAATCTTTATTCTCCTCAATGCATAGAAAACCTTAGCTACAATATAACTGGACACCTGCCCAGCTGCTTGATATATTTCTTTTATGTAGAATTTATGTCTACATAAATTCTGGGTAGAGAAGCTCCAGATTCAGACAGGATTTCCAAAAGTATCTGGTGGTGGTTGTGGGGCTGAATACTCAGTCTAATTTCCATAATAAAATCACTTAATTTTAGTTTATCTAAATTTATCAGTCAAGAGATTTCAAATTGTGTTTCTAACTTCCCTTGCAAAAAAAAAAAAAGAATTTATACAAGTGCCTCAACAAAAGAAGTAGGTTTTCCTTCTCCCAACAACTTTTCTCAGAGCTGCTTTTATGGCTTGATTTCTCAGGCGACAGGTCATTGGGTTGAGTGTTGGGGGCACAACTGTGTACATAATAGTGAGAAAAATGTCCACTGCACTTGGAGAGTCAGAAGGTGGTTTGAGAAACTCAGAGGAGCTGTTTGAAATAAATAAAATGACCACAACTAGGTGGGGAAGGCAAGCGGTGAGGGCCTTAACTCTGCCCTCCACAGATGGCATCCTCAGCACACTAGAGAATATCTGTGTGTAGGACAGTCCAATAAAGGTGACACAAATAAAGGACACAAGTGCCGTGAATCCACTGACCAAGACCTCACTCATATACTCATTAGAACAAGAGAGTTTCAGGAGTTGCGGGATGTCACAGAAGAACTGATGAATGATATGGGAACCACAGAACTGGATAAAGTCCCAGCTGTGTGCATGGCTCCAGAAATGATCCCACTGACCCAGATGTGTAAGAGACTGTGGACACATTTGTTGACATCCATGAGGATCTTATAACGCAGTGGAAGGCAGATGGTCATGTAGGCATCATAAACATCACTATGAGCATGGAGAACTCAGCAGAAGCACAGAGAATGAAAACAAAACCCTGCACAGTGTATTCCCTGAGGGAAATGTAGCCACTGTGCATGAAAGAGTTGTGAATGGACCTTGGCACAGTCATGGAAATGTAGCACAGGTCCAGGAAGGAGTGACGTTTCAGGAAGAAATACATGGGTAAGTGGAGGCTATTGTTCATGGAAATTGTGGCTAGAATGAGGGTATTGTCAATGAATGCCACCAGGTATAAGACTAAGAACAGAGAAGCATGGATAATTCTAGCTCAGGCGTGGCAGAAAATCCCATCAGAAGAAACACTCACTGTGAAATTAGCCATATTCCTTCTCAATTTCCTAGTGATGCTGCCTGCAAGAAAAGATGGAACCACTGGAAAGAAAATTTCTCTTTTTTAACCACTTTGGATTCAATGAATTTTGGCGTGAAGACATTTAAATCACCAGTTCATCTTAAATCATTAATGTAGAGCCAACTCTCGGGCATGCCAGGGGAAGGAATCATCCCTGCACACGCGCTCCACCCAATACCTGGTGAGTCCTGGGAAGGCGCCAAGCCACCCAAAGAACGTTACACTCTCGGGCGTGTGCTCTAGGGGTTCCCAGAGACTGAGGGGAGCCCAGATTGAGCGACCGCCTCCACACACAGCTGCCATCGCCTGGCTAAGCCCCCAGGCTTGCACGGGGAAGCGAACTCTCCGGCGTGCTAAGGGAAGGAACTGTCCCATGTGCGTGCTCTGCCCCATCCCGGGTAGTGCCTGGACGGCAGCCAAGCCACCTGGAGAAAGTTACACCCCCTGGGTGCATGTTCCAGGGGTTCCCCGAGACCAAGGGGAGCCCTGCTTTATCAACCACCTCCACACACTACCACCATTGCCGGCTGAAACCCCAGGCCAGCTGGGGAAGCAAACTCTTGGACTCAAGGAACCATCAGCACTCCATTTGTACCGGGTGAACTCCTGGAAGGGAGATTAGCCACTGAGAACAAATTACATCCTCAGGCAACTACGTGGGGGTCTCAAGGGAGTGAGGGGAGCCAGGATTAATCAACCACCCCCATTCCACTGCTGCCACCCCAGACTGGGCCCCCAGGCCTCCCTCGGGAAGCAAACTCCCGAGCATCCTACGGGAAAGGTACAACATACATCACCCAATCCAACGGAGAGAACGTGAGTGCCAATCCAAGAAGTTAGCCTTCACAGAGCAAGTTAAGCCCCAGGCCTCCGGCCTCGGGTTTTCGGACCTGATCCTAGCATGCACTGGAGTAGGCCTCATGCCTACACCACCACCTCCATCACCACTGCCAATATTGGCTTGGAGCTGTAGCACTCACAGGTGCAATAAGCGAAAATACTATTTTTGCCCACTGAAACTGAAAAAGTGAGCCCTGGTTGGATAGGATAGCCTGCAGAAAGCTACTACAGACCGGCCACAGCCCTCAGTGCTAGGGTTGTCTGAACTGAGTAGAGCTGGCACTGAGAACAGCAACCATCATCATCCCTGGTAAAGCACAGTCTCTACACCACTGTTGGAGCTGGGACCACACAAACACCTTCTGGGCCTTTGGAGCTAAAACAGAGGAAGAGGAGCTCTACAGACAACATACCCACAGCATCACTACCCAGTGGTGGTTTGGCCTAGCAGGACCGGAATTGATCAGACCATCAGCCCTCCAAATCCAGGAAGGAGTACCCCAAAAAGATGCCTGCCAGTACCAGTACCACAATTTCCCAACAATTACAAAAAATCAGAAGACAAAAGGGAGAAAGAGAAATATAAATAACCAAGCAAGCCCTCAAGGGAAGGACACACTGCAAAAAGAAAATCAAGCATCAGAACTCAGAAATAATGACATGGAAGAACTCTGCCTCTCAGATAGAGAATTCAAAATCATGATACTCAATGAAAAAAAATAAATGAAAAAAATAATTAACGATCTGAAGAATGAAGTTGAGACCCTAAAGGAGAACAAAATCTAATAGAAGAACTAAAGAACACTGGGAAAAGCAATGAAAGCAGAATCGATCCTATGGAAGACTGTCAGCAAACTCGAAGACTCAGATAATAAAAGAATCAAAAAGGAAAAGGAAATAGAAGCACGAAGAGAAAAAAAATGAAAAAACAATTCGAGAACTATCTGACACCATGAAGAAAGGAAATTTAAGAGTCATAGGAATCCCAGAAGGAGAGGAGAGGGTCCAAGGAGCAAAGAAAATATTTAAGGAGGTGATAGAAGAAAACTTTCCAAGTATGAAAATAGACATACAAGAAGCAAAAAGAACTCCAAATTACCATGATGTTAGAAGAACTACACCTAGACATATGATAGTAAAACTCACACGAGTACAGGATAAGGAAAAAATATTGTCTCTGACAAGGGGGATGAAACAATTAACATATAAAGGAAACCCAATCAGATGACATCAGACTTCTCTGAAGAAACGATATGGGCAAGAAGAGAATGGAGGGACATATTCAACAAACTCCAAGAAAATAAATGCCAACCAAGAATACTTTACCCTGCAAAGATCTCCTTCCTCTATGAAGAAAGCATAAGGACCTTCCCAGACAAACAGAGACTTCAGAAATTTGTCATGACTAAACCCCCACTCCAAAAATACAACAAAAGTCCTAAAACCAAGACAAACAGAGGAATGAAAAAGAAGATCAGAATAAAACAAGAAATAAAAACACAAAAAGATAAATAGAATGGCAAATATAGATGCCAAGGTATCAATATTAACTCTAAATGTAAATGGAATAAACTTATCAATAAAAAGGCACAGAGTAGCAAGATGGATCAAAAAACATAACCCAACCTTCTGCTGTCTACAAGAAACACATTTAACTACAAAAGATAAGCACAAATTGAAAGTAAAAGGCTGGAAAACAAACTTACAAGCAAACGGACCAAAAAAGAAGGCGGGGTCAGCTATACTTATATCAGATAAAATAGACTTCAAACTAAAAAATGTAAAAAGAGACAAAGATGGATACTACATCATGATAAAGGGGACAATTCAGCAAGATGATATAACCCTAATCGACATATACTCCCCAAATGAAGGAGCACCAAAATGTATAAGACAATTACTATCATCCCTGAAAACAGACATCAAAGAACATACATATATAGTAGGAGATCTCAACACCCCACTCTCACCAATGGACAGATCAACAAGATAAAAAATTAACAAGGACATTAAAGCTCTAAATAATCACCTAGAACACATGGGCCTAACAGATATTTATAGGGCACTACATCCCCAAACGTCTGAATACACATTTTTCTCAAGTGCACATGGATTATACTCCAAGATTGACCACATACTAGGTCACAAAACAAACCTCAACAGATACACTAATATCAAAATCATACCTACTATCTTCTCAGATCATAAAGCAATCAAATTAGAAATAAACCACGAGAAGAAAAAAGGAATCCTCTTATTTCATGGAGATTCAAACCCACACTCTTGGAAGATCACTGAACTAATGAGGAGATCAAAGAGGAAATTAAAAAATACCTAGAAATAAATGACAAAGAAGATACATCATTCCAGAATGTCTGGGATGAAGCAAAAGCAGTAATAAGAGGGAAATATATAGCAATACAGGCTCACATCAAGAA
>PVIJ01020261.1:0-21371 GCA_004024925.1 Scalopus aquaticus | reverse complement strand
CCGGAACTGCTCCTTCCGCCAATCTGCAAGAGACACACAGTTCACGTGAGGGACGCGAGGCACTGACACGGCAGGGCCTGCACCTAGATTTCTACAGGAGAGAGACACAGAATTGGCAGGGGAAAATGTTTGGAAATATTTGGTTGATGAATTTATATTTTGATTCACACACACACACACACACACGCGCGCGCGCGCGCGCGCGCGCACACACACACACACACACACACACACACACACACACACACACACACACCATGCTGCAACCTTCCATGACAGTTAAACCATAAACTCGATCCCAGGAACTAGAGCCTGGGCACCAACTGAACGTGATGACCATCAATCCCTGCTTTTCAAGGCATCAGCCACACACCATCCTGCAAACTAGATTTTTTGCAAAACTATTACGCAGATCACAGTGGCAAGAGCTGTGTGTACACGAGCTGAATGTGCAGCTTCTCTCCAAGTCACGGGTAAGAGGCTCCCCCCCAGGCCCTGCCTGTGAGCAGCCCAGGGGTGCTGCCTCCGGGCACAGTGAGGGCCTGGAGACTCGGGGGCCGGTGGGCAGAGCTTTGCAGTGTTTCTGAATAAATCTCTGTCAAGCAAATAAAGAAAAAGTGTCAACCTGACAGAGCTGATCTGTAGGGTGACTGTGACATGGGGGAGAACTCAGGAGCCTGCAGCAGAGGGTCCTGCCCACTCAGAAGGGTGGCAGGGAGGGTTCTGGGAAGAGAGAGACGTGCAGAGGAGGGAACAGGGAACACATTGAGAAGCTCAAACACTTGTAACCTGTCCCCACATTTGCATGCATGGTAGAAACAAAACCATCCCTGTTGATAGAGAAGGACACAGAAATATTGAATTAGCTCATCAGTTTTTTCAAAGAATACCCAAAGGACATGCCAGCTTCCAAGAAAAACTTCTCTGTACAAGCAGAATAATGGCTCCATAGATGTCCACATCCTAATCCCATGAGCCTATAAATATGTGTTTAACAGAGGAAAGAGAAATCTGCAGGTGGGACAGAGACGGGGCCTGGAACAGGGTGTGACTGGGATCATCAGGTAGATCCGATCACATGAGCCCTAACAGCCGTGACCCCCGCACCTGTGCTCAGACAGCCACATGGTGACGGCAGCAGCGCCATAAAAGAGGCTGCAGGGCAGGCTGTGTGGACAGAGAATGGAGTCCCGGTTAATGCAGGGGAGCCCTAGATCCTGGGAGAGGAAGGGGCCCCTGCAAGGAAGGCGCCTGCCCCACCCTGGATTAGCCCCAGGACACGGTCTCAGGTCCTGCCCTGAGTCATGTGAGATGATAAACTGTGTGGCTGGGGCTGCTCAGTGTGTGGGGACCTGTGTCAGCAGCGGCTGGACTCCGAGGCCCCCAAGTGGGGGGCCCAGGCAACGTGAGCAGGGCCTGTGGAGGGGGCGGTCCGGAGGGAGCACCAGGGCCCCCTTGATGTCCATGGAGGGATGAGTACACTAGACTTTCAATGCTCTGGGGGAAGATAGAACAGAAGAGGGGAGTTTTGAGAGGAGGTTGGGCAGGAAAGGCGGGTGTGGAGAGGAGGACCAGGACTTGGGACAGGAGGAATGACCCAGAAGGTTTATCACCTTGCTTACCAGAGACAGACCCCAGACCCATGACCCTGCTGTGGAGGGAGGGTCACCCACAAGCCCTAATGACCAGAGGGGACGTGCCCTGCCCCCCTCAGCATGTGCCCACAAAGGTGCTTAGACCAGTGGCCCCAGGGGAGCCCTTCAAATGACTGAAAGGGGAACACAGGCCCCTCCCCCCCAGTGCCCTGAGGCCATGTCATCCCCCACCCCACACCTGCCTTGGGGAGGAGACAGGCAGGTCATTCACCAACACTCAGGTCAGACACAGCAGGACTCTGAGAGGCCCCCAGGGGAGAGCCTGAGTTTCCCAGCTGTGTGAGGAGAGAGGGGGAGAGAGGAGAATTCAGGGTCCATATTTGTGGAAATAAGGAACAACATTTTCTTATACATGTTGTGTTTAATGTGTGACACCAACCACACCTGCACAGGTCAGTCAAAGAAACCAGCATTTCCATAGTTGTAGATAAGAAACAAGATCACATGCGATGAAGGGCTGACCCAGGAGACCACTTTGAGAAAACATGCGATTTTAAATTTACTGTTTTCACCAAGACATTAGTAGACATCCAATTATTACGCTCTACAGCATACTTGTCCCATACAATAAAAAAGAGTGAGGGGAGGAGAACAAGAACATGAGCAGTAAGAGCAAAAGGAGAAAATCAAAGTACCATCTAATTTGAGACACAGCCTGTCCAGCACTGTGTGTGCGCTTCACTGCTCTGGGCAACTAATTTTGTGGCAAAACCTTAAATCAAAATTTTTGTTAAATTTTATAGATAATATGAGATTATACATGTATCCATCTATGAAACTGTCAAAATCAAAATGTTGATTCCAGTGTATTAACGGTGTTTTGTTCAAAGGCATCCTTCTCTTTGAATGTCAAAGAATAATTCATGTAAATTATATGAGACATAAACTCAGCAGAGACGGGAAGGATGGTAAAGACCCTGTGATGCTCACTGTGTGGAAATGAGTCCCCAGCAGAACCAGGGAGACTCTCTGGGGAGGGTCCTCACACTCCTGGCCCCAGGCCCCTCCCCGCAGCCCCCCTCTCTGTGGCTCAGGGTCTGTGTCTGGGACATAAACAAGCCCCTGAGCAGGGAAAGGGCGTGACTCAGGCTCCCGAGGCTCAGCTCTCCCTTCCCCAGCATCACTGCCCTTCCCTGTAGGCCCCGGGGCAGACCCAGCCGGGGTGCTGGGGTTGGGGGCTCATGTCAGAGGCTATTCAATTAGATGATCACCTCAATAATGGTTTTTAAAGTGTACATTTATCTGAAATACTTCAAAAGCCCAATGATTTCATTTCCAAGCCTTGCAGTGTCTTCAGGGCACAGATACAAACAAGATGATGTGACCTTTGGCCTCTGCTCAGTCCCAAAATGATAGAGGGACTCCCACACACCCCTCTACTTCCTTCCCATCTCTTCCCTTCTCCATCTAGACATTTCTTTAAAATTTCCCCTACTCTTTGTCTGAAAATGGATTATCACCATTCTAGCTGTGTTCTTTTCCAATCTACATAATTAACTCCTAAAAAAAAACAGCTATTAGCAGCAACCAGACCATGAGACTTTCAGACAGTGAATGTCCCTAAAAGAGAAGATGCTGGTTCTGACAATCATACAGTGTTTATTTTGTTACAAAGACACACAAATATAAAATACAAACACAAACATAGGATTTTGATTATAATTTCAGGTATTTCACAGTCCCCAGCCCAGGGGTCCATAAACACCCCAGAAGCTATGTCCCAGACTCAGAACTCCTGCTCTAAAGCAAGTGATTCCTCAGCAACCAAAAGGCTTAGAGGGAAAATCCAGTTTGACATGGATCAGAGCATGAGGAGACAGAGAACCAAGAGGAAAAGGGAAACTTAACTAGAACCAAAATAAGACAGGAATTGTGATCCAGAAGGATCCATAACCAAGGATCCCTTAGCAAGACCTGACTCCTAGGCAGGAAGCTGGATTACCAGAATCTTCCAGAGACCATAAATTCCTGATAATATGAGGAATATTATCCTCACACTGCAGCCTCTCCTCACACTGACCCCCCTGTCCTCACCCACAGGAAGGACCAGGTGACAAGGGGTCAGAGGGTGTCCTGACCCCACATGACCTGCAGGGAGGACAGGGCAGGGGGAGGCAGGTCTGTGCTCCCAAGGGGGGCCCTGCAGTTCTCAGATGGAGGATCCAGAGTGAGAGGAGACCAGGGACCCCAACACCTACTGGTGGGGGTCCCTGATAGAGAAGGGGCAGAGGGGAGGCTGGGAGTGGGGTCCCCGGCCCCCAGGGCCACTCACCTGCGTACAGCTGGGCCTTCCTCCAGGCTGAAAGGGAACACACAGGGGAGACCTCAGCACAACCACCTGCTCATGGGACCCACGGGCCCTGGGCTCCCCTTGTTCTGCAGGAGAAACTTTCTGAGGGTGCAGGGGGGAGGCTGGAGAGGTCATGACCTCCTGCCCTGTGCAGACAGCAGGGGGTGGTGGGACATCCCTGGCTCAGGTCAGGGGCCTGCAGAACAGACGGACCCAGCCCTGCCTGCTGCTGTGGGGCTTTGGGCCAGTCCCTGAGCGGCTCTGGGCCCTGCAGCCTCAGAGCTCCTGTTCACGTGCTGCTCGGGGTTGCTGCACGGGGTCAAAACTGTATACAGAAATATAATTTTTAATGTACATATTAGTCCATGAGTGTTATATTCAGTAGTTTCTATGAAATATATCTGCAAAATTAACGTGAAGATAAAATAAAAGCACTACATGTCCATCAGACCAGCTCCAGCATAGAAATGGCCCATCTTCTCAGATGAAGTAGATCTAGAGATAAACACTCTCCTGGGAGATGGACAGCCCCCCCACCCCCTCCCATGTTGGGTCACTCTGTCTTCTCCCATCACTATTGATCAGCATCTTCAGGAACAGGGAGAACAGACTCTCTTGGGTGGGACGTTGGGGAGAGAGGGCAGGAGGAGGTCACACTCCAAAATTTAAACCGTCCATTGATTTATAATATCTCAGGGCATCTGGCTGTTGCTTCCAGCTATTAACCAAGAACAAGATGCGCTGAGGACTAGAAAGCCAGCTCCATGGTGGGAGGTCGGGGTTGGGATGAGACCAGGGGTCACCATCCCACCAAGAACCTAAGATTGAGAGTTGCCTCGACCAGCTCCCACCACCACCCCAGGGAAGGGTCCACATGTCTATGCTCAGACAGACAAGGGGAGGGACCTCTGGTCACTGGGGGGACAGAGACCCAGGACACTTGGAGCATTACTCACCACCCAGGTAAGCGGCCTTCCTCTGGTCTGAAAGACAACACAGGAAACAGGTGAGCTAAGAGCCAGAATGTCTCCTATGAAGGGGACAGAGAGTTCAGAAGGGAGAGCAAGGCGTACCAAGAATTGTTTGGAGTTCATCTGAAAAAGAGTGAAAACAACAAAAAAAAAAAAATAAATAAAATCATCTTCCTAAAAAGAAATCTGTGAGCCTAGAGAACCCACAAAAATGAAACTCTTTGTGTCTTAGAAGACCCACCACCAGCCCCAACTGAGTCTCCAAGCTCCACTGTCCTCTCCGGTCTCCTCAGCCACCTGCTCTGACCCCTCCAGAGTGGCCCTGGGCTCTGGCTCTGTGGTCAGCTTGTCCCTCTCAGCACCCACGGCCACCCTCACCATGCTGGCCCCTGCCCTGCCTCACCTGTGTCCTTCAGGGCCTCCTCCTTGGTCTGTCTGTCCTCCTCCTTAGCCTGGCACAGACTCCCCTGTTCCCGCAGCTCCCGCATCCGTGTGGAATGTTCTCTCCGGGCGTAGCTGGCAGCCCCCAGGAGCAGGAGCAGCAGCAGGGGCAGGCTCACCAGGAGAGCCGGCTTCCAGGGGGAGGCCCGGGGGAAGAAGGGCTCTGCGGCCAGAGACCCCCAGAGACCCCATCAGGACACAGCCCAGGACAGCCCAGCCCAGCACACTGGGGTGCCGGCCCCTCCCTCTGACCCCGCAGGGAGTGGGGTGGGGGCAGTGCTGACCTGGGATGACCATGGCCATGGCCTTCTCCTGGCCCAGGACGGGGTTGAGGACGGAGCAGGTCACGCCCCCCGCAGAGCTGTCTCTCACCACCAGGGCGGCCTCCATGCTGAACAGCCCCTCAGAGTCCTTGGGGTAGGCCTCAGAGAACTCCCGGAACTGCCCCCCGCTGGGGTCTCTCCACAGCACCTGGGGCTCCGGGAACCAGCCCGAGGCCGTGCACACCATGCGCACCCCGTCCTCCTCTGGCCCCGTGATGTGCACTTGGGGGGCAGAGCCCACACCTGCGGAGGGGAGATGCGAGTCAGGTGGGGCAGGGCCCACCTGTGCACACCTCCAGGGGAGGCTGTCAGGTGCGTTCTGGGTGGTCTGGACTCCTCTCCCAGCCCTGCAGGTAGAGAGATGGAGCCCACAGAAGAGGAGAAGGAATTTCCCGTCTTTGTCCTAAACATGAATCATAAGGATAAACAAATCATGGATAAAATTCCAGATCAGTCCAGGAGGAACAGGCATGTGGTATCCACATTTTAAACCCAGCCATTCATTTTCCCCAACACAAAATTTTGAATGGACATCCTCTAATAACAGGAAATATTTGAATTTAGAAGATTTGTGGAATAGAAGCTATTGTGTTTTAAGCATCCCAAAACTCTTCCTAATCCAAACTTAGTTCCCTCACCCTCCTGTGGTTCAGGGAGAGGGAATCTCCCCAACAGGGATGCCTGTTTCCTGAGCTCTAACCTCACAGGTCACCCTCTTTCCTGAGGGCCGTTCCCATCCATCATCTTCTCTCTCTCTCTCTCCCTTCCCCCTCCCCTCTACTCATACCTTACATGTATCTATTAATAATTGTTAATCTCTTCCTTTCTATGTATTATTCACATACCTATTTTAAAAATTCAAGTATTTGTAGATTGTCTTTTTTTTCCTTGTTAGAAGAGTCCACTTTCTAACCCAGAAACTACTGCCTTTTCTCACTTTTACCCACATCTCCATCACCACAGTGCAGCTACTCCTACTGCTCCTTTGAATATGTTTTAGGGACTCAGCCAAAATCTCCTGTTTGACAACACCCTTCTCCATGCTCCTTCTCACCCAGTCTCCCTTCGCACAGAATAGTGCTGACTTCATCTTGAAACCATCTCCACCTTGGTTTGGTTTCTCTTCTCTTGAGGGTGATTTGTTGTCACTTGGCCCCCTGCTGAGCCCCTTGATTTTTCTCCCCCCCACCTGCTCCCTGAAGGCAGCACGGTCCCAAGGTTTGGTCCTTAAAGCCCCCTCTTATCTCACACCCTCTCCCAGGGCTTCTTCTCCCTCAGCTTCTGTGTCTCCTCACACATCACTTCCAAATATCAACTCACCAGTTTCCCCACTTCCCCCCCTTATAGCCCCAGCCCTCTGGGTTACCTCACCAGGATTCCTCACATGCCCTTCACACTCACAGTTCTGCATCTGAACTCATAGATTTTTTTCATGTGTGGTAAACTGATTATAAAAATATTCCTAATTCTTCATCCTATTTCTTATTTGCCTCACACTCTGCTACCTACAATTTCAGTTCCTCACACACTGGCTCTGCGATCAGACATGTAACTTCATGTGTCTAATGACAGATCATCTCATGTGACTCAGCAGAGGTTTGAAGTGCTGGCCCGTGGGTCTTCCCTCCCCCATCTCCATGGAAGGACATCGCAGTCCAGGTGCTGGAGGAGGAGCTCATGGGGCAGGGCCTGTCACCAGCCTTTCCCGCTGAAGCTGTCCTCCCCCAACCAGGAGCCAGTGACCACCCTTCATGTGAACAATCAAGCCAAGGTCCACCTGATGATCTTTTCATCTGACCAAAGATGTAGGAGTAAGGCCAGTGGAGATTTGTCAAGTTCATCCCTGGCTACCTGAAGGCCCCATAGGCCCAACATAAATACAAGTCCATTACTATCGGCCTCTGAGATTAGTTATGCGGTTGTTTGTTCCACAGCATCATTATGGTGAGAGGTAACTTATACTCATTGTTAATGTGCCAGAAATTAAATAACAGGCCCAACAAAAACTTGGGAGCCTCTGCAATCCATGCTTCCCATTTCAAACTCTCTCTGTCCCAATTCTGCTCATTCACTTGGGTCTCATTTCTAACCTCAGTGATATTTGACCTCCTGCTCACCCACTGCCACTGTGTGACTCTGGCATCCTCCTCTCCACCCCACAACCACACTCCCCACCTCCAGACTTGGTTCCCTCCCATTCTCCTACCTACTACTGACAGAGTCATCCTTCTAAGCACTATTCTGCTTAAAATCTGCTAAAGCTGCACATTCTACTTCCCTCACAAATATTCCCACCTGTATCCTCAAGACCCAACAATCCAAACTCAAGAATTTAACAACTATTAAACACAATCACCATGCTCTGTAGACTTACTTGTCCTTTCTTCTCCTGGTCTGATGGAAATTTTGGAACTTAGATGAATAGCCCCAGCTCAAGTATCTAATCATATGGAGATTTTTCTGATTACATTTGGTGGCATTAATCAGCCATCCTTGACCGGTGTACCCTGTACTCATGACATCTCTTCATAACAGTATTGTCACCTCGTGACACCTGCCTCCTCACACACTCCCACCAGCTGTGAGGACTCCATGTGAACCAAGGATACACCAAACACACACTCACCCCAGGTTATTCACACTGGCTGTTCCCTCAATTTAGAGATTGAGTTCCCTGTGACTAACAAGATGGTGGCTGTAGATAACACTGCTGTGTGATATGAAGGAGAGTTGTAAAAGAATATTCCTAAAAAATTTTTCACAATGACATAATTTTCCTCTTTTGCATCATTTTCTTTTTTTATTGTATCTATTATAGAATTAGGATGTTATTTTACAAATTGTGATAATCATTTTGCTATATATGTACTACTAATCATCATGCTATTTGCCATAGACATATACATGTTGTATATTGATTATTTCTCTACAAATTGGGGGAAAGGACACCCATATTCCAGATATTTACTTACTAAATCTGAGTTTTTGCTCAGATACGAAATGATGAGTCTTTGCTCAAGTGAGAGCAGGCACAGCTCCAATGTCTGACTGCAGCCTGCCTCACTCCAGACGCCCATTTCCCCTGTTCCAATTTACTTCTTATTTTCATCATTTATCATTTTCTAAAATCATTTATAACGTTTTTTTTATTATGATTGCTCAATCTCCCACTTGAAAATTTATACTCCCACAGGGAAGAATTGACTAGATTCACTTATTGAACAGACCCAGACATACAGTAGGTGCTCTGCACATTTATGTTTAATGAAACAATGAATCAATAAGCCTTTTCTTTCACATAAATGAAATGAGAGACTAAAATACATTGTCTTTAGCTTCCCCCCAGCTCCAAAACTCCTGGACACTGAGATATTTAACATGTCACCTACCTGCCACCTGCAGCTCCAAACTGGCTTCCCCGTAGAAGACTCTGTTGCTGAAGCTGCAGGTGTACAGCCCGTTGTCGGCAGCCTGGACCTTGTGGATGGTCACAGCAGCCGCCCCCTCACTGAGGAACTCCCCCACCAGCGAGGTCCGCCCTGCGTACTGGGCCATCAGCTCCTCAGGTCGCTCCTGTTGGTCTTGATAGATGAACACTGACTCCGAGAAATGTGACCGGAACCACCTCAACTCCATGTTCTCTGCGCTCATGACGGGGAACAGGCGGCAGGGCAGTGTGACGTCCCCACCCAGCTCTGCCACAATGGGGTCTGAGGGGCCGATCACCTGGAACTCATCTGAGAACACAGACATGGGCGTGAGAAAGCATGAGAGACACACACCAGAGCAGGGAACACACCATCAGTGAGGAAGGCCCAGGCAGGTATCCGATGAGAGTCAGATGGCCTGAGGATTGAGCAGTGATGATTCTGAATTTGGGACAAGATCTTCCAACCACACATTGTAGTCCAAAAATTGTGTCAAAGATACTCGGTTTACCTGCTAGGAGGAGCTTCCACAAAGAACAATAGCTCCATGGTTCTCAACTTCAGCACGCACCAGAGTCTTCAGGAGGGCCTGAGACATAGAATTAGGGACCCTACCCCAGATATGACTCATCAAATGGAGACATCAGCATACAGAAAACCAACAAGGAATCAAGAACCTTAAGTGAGGAATTAATAGACATTAATAGGACACTACTCCACCAAAAAGTGAACACATTCTTCTCAGGTGCCTATGGAAGAGTCTCCAGAATAGACCCCATGGTGGGTCAAAGTGTCAGTAAATTCAAGAAGAGGAAAGCACGTCAGTATCTTCTCTGATCACAGTGGTATCAAACTAGAAATCAACCATAAAAAGAAAGCAGGGAAAATCAAAATTATGTGGATACTGAACAACATACACTGAATGACTACTGGGTTAAGGAGAAAATCAAGAAGAAATTAAAAAATACCACAAGACAAATGAAAATGAGGATACAAACTTCTATGGGATATAGGTACTAGGAAGGAAATATTAATTACAGCAGAATTATGTGAAGCATAAATCAAAGATAATCTAAAATATTGACGAAACCAAACGTTGGTCCTTAAAAAAATAAAAAAAAAATCTCTTGCTAGGCATACAAGGGAAAAAAAGAAAAAAAACTCTGATAAAGGAATCAGAATGAGGAAAAGTTACAACAGACATTTCAGAAATCAGAGGATCATAAAAAACTAAAGAGCTACATGTCAATAAGTTGAAGAACTTAGCATAACTTAAAAGAAGTGGACAAAGTCTTTGAAGTACACAACTTTCCAAGACAGATTCTGGAAGAAATAAAAAACGTGAGAGACCAAGTACAGGCAAGGAAACTGAAACAGTTTTCAAAAGTTTCCCAAAAAATAATGCCCATGACCAAACATTTTTACTAGAGAGTTCTTCTAAACCTTCAAAGATGAACTCATACCTGCCCTTCTCAAACTCTTCAAAAAATGGAGGAAAAGTAAATGCTTCCAGACATATTTTATATGATCACCATTTCCTCGCTACCAAAAGCAGAGAATGATACAATAAAAAAGAAAGCTACAAACCAATCTCCCTGATGAACGTAGATGTAAAAATCCTCAGAAAAAAATCTTAGCAAACCAAATTCAACAACATCTTAAAAAGGATCACACGTCATGACCAAGTGGGATTTATCCCAGCAACACAAGGATGACTCAATATTTGAAAATCAAGCAATGAGATTTCAGCTCAGCTCACAGCACTAAGACTGTTATCAAAAAGCCAAGAAAAAAAATAAAATTTCCTGAGGATTAGGGGGTAAAGGAATTGTGCACTATTGGTGGGAATGCATGTAATTGGTGCAGCTACTTTGGAAAAGTGGTTTCTCAAAAAAATAAAATAGAATTGCCATTTCATCCAGTCATTACACTCCTGCGCATTTGCCTAAAGAACATGAAAACACTTCTTCAGAAATAGCCGTGCCCCTGTTTTCACTGTGACACTATGCACAATAGCCAAAGCCTGGACAACCCAAGTGCCAGAGGAGAGATGAACAGATTAACACACAATGGAACAGTGCACAGATATTTCAAACAGATGAAATCTTCCACTTTCAACAATATGGATAGATACTGACCCAATTATGCTGAGCCAGTGGAGAAGGACAAATGTGCTCATTTGTGGAAATGAAAACAAGGGCAATCAACAAACACAACAAAACAATCCTGTAGACACTGGCAACAGAGTAGCAATTACCAGAGCGGAAGGAGGGTGGAGGGAATAGCTTGGGGGAGGATTGTGACTGCACTTTTGCTAGTGGGTGTGAGAAATATACAGGGGCTAGGGTGAGACACTGCACACAGAAAATCTACCCAGTGTGTAAATTAATGTTCTCTCAATTAAAAAGTAAAAGTTTCCCCAGCCTGTTCCTTAGCCAGAGCCTTTGGCCTGATGAAGCCTGGGAAGGACAGGACAGGCCTGTCGTGTCCTCAGGAGCCCCCTGCACCTCCAAAGAGCCACTTCTCACCTGTGCTGCCCCAGCCTGGCCTGAGCCCCTCCTCAATCACCTGGAGACAAAGAGACTAGTCTCTCCTGCCACCCCCTGGCTGGGCCCTTGTCACCTGGGTGCTGACCCAGGTCCTGCTCTGCTCACAGCCTGGCAGGGGCTCCCCACCGCACAGTCACCCTCAGCCCCATACGGTGACCCCTTCCCAGGCCTCTGACACCCACTCCTGTTTCCCTCCCTCTCCCTCTGCTCTGGCTGACCCTCACCCCTCTGTCCTTGCACACCAGGCACCAGCCTGCCCCCCACAGGCTGTACCCTCCATGGGACCCTCCCCCCCTCAAACTCCCTTCCCAGGGCGCTGCTCCCTCCTGCCATCTACACTGACCCCCTTGATGGACACAGCTGCCCCACCCAGCCCTCCCTCCCCTGCTGACTGACCTGCCCTTGCCTGTCCCCCCTCTCAGCCCCTCTGCAGGTGGGGGTGGGGTGGGGTTCCTGTCTTTATGATTCACTGTCTGCTGCAAGGAGCAGCTCTCTGAAGATGGGACCTGTCTGATTTATACACAGCACCGAGCACATGGCCGACATGCTGTCACCATTGGTGGAATTGTTACAGTGCGGCCCAATAATCACCAGGCAGAGGAGGGGTCAGTTGAAGGCCTTTAGTAATTTCCCAGCACTGGGGGCTACACCCAAGCGGCCCTGGCCGAAGCCCCACCCACAGAAGTGCAGCCCTGAAGCAGGGATCCTTGGTGGTTTTATACCTGTCCCCTCCGTTATACCTACCCCTTCCATTCTTTTAGAGTACAGCTTCTAATTCCATAAAACTTGAGCAAGCAAACTATGCTACAGAAGCAGAACAGAACAGTTATGGCACACAGCCAGAAATCTGGTCTTATCTGGGGCTAGGGAAGAGAGCCACCTTGGATAAATGGCTGGGTGAAAGCCATGTCTGTCCTCTTGCTGACTCAAGCTGCCTTGAAGTGGGGGTGAGGGTGTGCACTATCTCATTCACTATAACAGAATGAAATAAAATAGTGACTGACAAATCATGTTTCCAATTAAAATAAAGTCAGAGGCAAAAAAGGAGGGGAAAGGTTTTCCCACATTTTTGACAGTTGACTTTGAAACACCATAAACCCCTCACAAAGCTATGTCACCCACCCCCCTCATGTTACAGCTCAGTGACTGCTCTTAACTGTGTCATCACCCCACAAGATGGGGCACCGCATATTTCTAGAGCCAGGCCCAGCCCCACACACAGCCATCCTTCCTGAAGGAAGAGCTCCCAGAGCCCCTGGGCCCCACCCACCCCAGGGAGACACAGGAACAGGGGGGGACACACTCACCTTGGGACCCCCCGGGGGGCAGCTGGAGCAGGAGCAGCAGGGAGGGAGGAGGCAGAGCGCAGAGCTGGGGCAGGAGCAGGGCGCCATCTCCTCAGGGCTGGGGGGAGACAGGGCAGAGGCAGCCAGGCCCACACAGAGGGGCAGGGCAGCCAGGAGCTCTGGGCTCAGGGGGAGAGCAGGGCCCAGGGACCCCCCACCAGCAGGAGCAGGGCCCTTCCTGGTGACCGCTTAGGCCTGAGACCAAGAAGGACAGACCTGGCTCCTCTTAGGACTGCTGAAAATTTCTGTGCTTTGGAGACCATGGGGTTTATTAGAGAAAAACATCCATTCTCCCCTTCCCACCCCTTGGAACCCACAACCCAGACCCACTCTGCTCAGAACACCAGAGCCCAGAGACTTTGGCCCAGGGTGCAAACACCCTCTGCTCCCCATCATCACACCCAGAGACTCCCCAGGACAGAGGTCCAGACCCAGGCACCCATGAAGGACAGGCCAGCAACTGCTTGGGGTCCTGTCCCCCTTAGTGTGAGCAGGTGTCCCTGAGAAGCATTAGGACACACGACACGGTCCCCAAGGAATCGGGGTCCCCCCCACAGGCCCCCATCCTGCTCTGTCTGCTTGTTCAGTTCCCCTGAAGGTCAGTCCCTGCCCAGCCCTGACCCACCAGGGACAAGGACCAGGTCCTGCCCCACACACAGCAGGAGCCGGGTCAGATCCCACTGAGGGCTCATCCTGGTCCCCTCTAACTCTGTGGGGGATTCTGCCTCGGGTGAGGGACCCAGAGGGACAGAGCAGCAGAGAAGGGATAATGAGTCCTGGTCGGAGAAAACACCCTCAAACCAGCTACTGCCTGGGGGCTGGGGGTAAGCAGGCGATGGTCCTCGGAGAGCAGATTCTGGAGGCTGACTGTGAGGTCACCACATTACCAGTTACTCTCTGTGACCAATTACATGAAGTCTTTGAACATTCTGCCTCAGTTTCCTCATCTGCAAAGTGGGAAAGTAACAGCATCTCCTTCCCAAGAATTATATGAACTTACTCTGAAGGGTCACTACATGCAATGGAACAGGGCCTGCCCCAGTGAGTGCTGCAGACACGTCGCTGAGATAAATGAAGCACAAACTGCGTGAGGCTGAGCTGGGTCTTACAGTCGTGCTGTCTCCAGTACCAGCTCCCCCCCCCCCACCAGAACCCACCACACTCCCAGCCGCCTCTTAACAGCCAGCTGCTCCCCACTTTTCGCTTCTTGGCAGACAGATGGCTTCTAAATTATCATACCTGTTTTGAAAAGGTGGGACTTTCAGAGCCTCTCTTGAAGCTTGAGAAGTTTCAGGGTTTCCAGCAGACCCCAAAATCTTCCTGCAGAGTTTGCATCTGCAGCTAACTGCTCAGGTGCCAGGCTGGGAGCCAAGGGGATCTCATGGCTGAGGAGGGCAGTTCCCAGGAGAGTAGAGAAGCAGGTCTCTCCGTTCAAGGGGTGTCTGTAGAAATCAGTTCCAAGACCCAGAAAAGCTCTCTGGGACAGGAGTCACCTTCTCTGGCTCCTTCCACCATTTGAAAGTAAAAGCTGAAATGCAACGACAGCACACTCCACCCCGCCCTCTGGACAGTGCACCCCGATTATCAGGAGGAAACAAAAGGATCAGGGGAGCCAGCAGAGGGGAGGGGCAGGCACCCTGACACCCCTGCAGGCACAGGGGGAGTGGTCCACCCAGCACCCACTGCACACACTGCGCTCCAGGCTGCTTGGCCTCCAGACCCAGAACTGGGGTGAGTGTGGGGCCCAGTCAGGACAGACAATGAGCCCCGTGCAGGGCTCTGCCGGTGCCCGATGGTGACCACCCAGTGACCCCATGGCAGCTGTCACCCCACATGGCAGGGCTGTGAGGAGCCCCCAGGGGGCTGTTTCTCTTCTCACAGCAGCTGACCCAGGAGCCCCCACCCTGGACACCAGGAGTCACACTGGGCACCAGGAGCCCACACTGTGTGTATGGGGCCTGCGGCTGGTTCAGATGTTAGTTTCACCCGAGACCCGAGACCCGAGACCCCCCACACATGACCACATCCTGCCCCACGTGATCCAGGGTCACCAGGAAGGCCCAATTCTGTGTCTCCAAGGAAACAATGGAGCCTGGGCCTCCCCTCCCCCTCACTTCTTCTAGTTTTCCCTCCTCATGAAGGGCACCTGTGTCCCCCCAGTTATCTCTGCCACAAACTCCAGGGTCATCTTCACACAGTCCACTCCCCTCACAGTCTACTTCTAATCCACTAAAAACTTCACAATTTTTCTAAATCTATGTCCACAGGCAGCACATGTTCCAAGAAAACCTCTTATGTCACATGACCCAAGGGTCTCCCCAAACCACCTCCAGCCTCACCTTCTGTGGTTCACTTGCTTCCAATGTCATAACTCTCTCCAGTCAACTTAGGCCAGGTAGCTGCCTCATCCCTTCAAGGGATCCCTCTGCTTAAAGGAGGGGCTCCCTGGTCTCCCCTCCCCCTCTGACCCCCTCCCATTGCTCTCTCCCTCCTGGCTCAGGTGACTCCCTCCAATGCAGGGAGCTCCCCCAGCCTCAGGCCTCCTCACAGTCCCTGATGCTCCTGCTGCCCCTGCTCCCCAAATCCCTCACCTTTCAGGCCTCACCTGAAGTGATCTGCTCTGCCAACCTCCCAATCTACTTTGTGCGCCCCACACTTTCTTGTTGGGTTTGGGGGGCCTGTTCTCCCCCACAGTCCCAACGTGTGTCATCTGGGAACCACATGGGATCCCGGGGGAGCCCCTGTGGGTCCTGCTCCGTGTCCAGCAGGGAGGGGCCCTCACCAGCCCCAGCTGAGCCTGTCTGCAGAGGAGACGCTGCTGCTGCCCCTCGGCCCCTCGGCCTCGTCCACTCAGAAAACCCCTCAGTCCACTGAGAATATGAGACGTCACCTCGGACCTGAGCACCAGCCCTTGATGGACACAGTGTCCACCCCGTTCCTCTGTCTGTTTTTCTATCCCCCACCCCCAAACATAACTGGGTCACTGATCACATCTGACTGAGCTGGAAACACCCAGGTCAGCACCTGTGTCTCCCCCAGGCCCGCCCAGGGCTCAGGGTCCCCAGGCAGTGACTGGCCAGTGTGGCCCTCACCGCGCTCCTGCCAGGGTGTCATCCTCACAGCACGTCCTACACACAAGGACACCAGATTTCTCAGAGTTTCACAGACACCTGCCAACAAAACCTCTGCCAGCGTTCACTCTGCCTGTTCTGATTGACTTATGATATGTGTACTTAGGGAGCAAGAACTGACTGACTTCCTGATACATGTAAATATCTGGTGTCTTCCCAGAATCCATTCTGAGTTATTAAAATTTGGTGTAAACTCAGGGTTTATGGATATAATTGAACCCACCCCACTTTGTCGTGATCAAAGCTTCATTTCTGATCATTTCAACTTGCACTCACGGTAAAATTGCACTCACTGGAAAATTCATCTTAATCTAGAAATAACTAAAGAGGACAATCCTCTCCTCCATGTAACCCCCACTGTCACCACAAGCCCCTGGGCGATGGGGACACTTCTCAAGGCCTAAAAACATTAGAGGAATTTGATAAAGATGCAAAGAAAGAACCCCACAGTCTAATGAGCACCTACTAAATGCTACAGACTGAACTTGTGCTCTTCATTCTCACACCTGCAAACAGAGATGAGGGCAGACTGGAGGCCTCCATCTGTTTAGTAACATTCAATCCATTAATGTCATGGGGGGAGGGGCTGCAGCTGCACAGGACTGTCCCCACCCCCACTCCAGCTCTCAGTCCAGCCCAGCCCACGCCTCCACACACCTCAGTAGTAAAGGGGAGCAGGCAGAGAACCTTGGACTCAGAACTGCCCCAGGAGGACACACCCAGAAACCTTATCTCCCCCTGAACGCTGCCTTTGGGTCCGTGTAGGGAGGGGAGAGGGGAGGAGGTACAAAGCACAGGGCAGGTGTCCCTGGACAACACTGGGGGCACTGGACACACTGCAGGGAGGGACACACACACCCCTCACTGCCTCTCCAGCTCCTGAGGGCCTGTTTCTGCTGCTTTGTCAACACACACTATTCCCTGTGCTCTGCTCTGTCTTGTCAAACACAAATTGTCCTGATGCTGATGGGTTAATATATAATAATTTACTTTCCTCTTTTAAAAGACATATGAAACCTATAATCTTTTAATTGCTTCAAGCATTTTTGAAGTGCTTTCTGGCAAATCCCCCAAATAACCATAAGACAATGGCAAATGTAAAATGAATTACACTTTTAAAACATAGCTTTTGTTGGGATTAGACCCCTTCTCTTGCACATGCTACACATTAAAGTTTAATTTCTCTGGACATTGTTAAAATGTGAAAGTAGCTTTCTAACTTCTCAGTTTCAGGGTGTGTTGGTGTAGGGGAATGGAGCAGCTCAGACTTATTCACACGGCCTCCTCCCCCGGCCTCTGCAGCTACCACCTGTGTGTTGCATTCCTCCAGGGTAACATCTCCGCACCTGTGCCTGGGGCCGAGCGGCCTGGGCCTGGGACACATGCACTGTTGCTTCTGGACACCCAGCTAAGAAGCCAGAGAGCAGGGGCTTGTGCAGACTGGGGCCTTAGAGTGAGAGATAAAAAGGGCTCCTGGGCTCTGTGGAGTCTCTAGTGGGCTCAGTTGCTGTCTCCCCGCCAGCTGATCTGTTGCAGGATATAGCATTAAAGGCCCATAAAAAGATACTGAGGGCTCCAAAATTTTCTTTCATCTGCAAGAATTAACAATGAGCCTCCTTGGCCTGCGATGCTTGCACAACAGATGGAGTAGGGTGCCCTCCCCCAGAAGGAATGGGGAAAACAAAAGAAATACACACACACACACACACACACACACACACACACAAACACACACGCGCACACACACACACAAAGCGATGGCTTTAATTTCTACTTTAATCTTCTCTCCCTCCCTAATCAACATGAGCCCGGTGAGGGGCTGAGCTCTGTCCTAGCACAGTTCTGCCCTTCCTCCTCTGAGCCTGCATATCTGCCCCTCTGGTGAGGACAGGCTCTCTCAGCCCTAGCTGTCACCCCCATAACTGAAACAGCCACCAAAGGTGACCCAGGGACTTCCAAAAAACCGTGTAACTCCCAGGTTCTGCCTCTCTGTACAGTCCCCTGTGGTGTATGCAGAGCCCTCCTGGTCTAAGGGACCGGCCCCACCGCCTACGAGTGGGCATCCGCTGTGTTTGCTGTGACTGAAATTCCAGGGGAGGTGAGGAAACATCACTCCACACGGACCCTGACACATACAGAGGGTAAGGAGTGAGACCCAGGGAAAAGATATTCTTACAGAAATGTTAATAAATTTTATTATCGATTCCTGGATACTCAGGGATCCACCCATGACCAGCTGCCATCGGCACCCTCCAGGAAGTGACCCTAATCACAGACCCACCCAAGGAGCATCTTGGGAGCCAGCCCGCATCCCAGTCCTGGTCACACAGTCACACAACATCAGTGACCCTCCGCTGGCCTCCAGGGAGCACTGCTGAACCAGGGTCCAACCACCAGCATGTCGGGAAACAGGGCAGGTCCTAGTCCAGGCTGCAGAGCAGCTACCGCAGCCACCCTCTGGGGAGCGCCAGCGTGGGACGGTGCGGACACAACTAGGAGGGGCCAAACCCATAGCAGTGGGGTCTGGAACACAGTGGAGAGGTGGAATAACAGAAAAGGCCATAGGAGTTTGAAAGTCAACATTACAACACAGAGGGAGAACAGGTCTCTAGAACTCTCTCACAAAGAAATGGAAGATCTGTTCATCTTATCAGATTCAGTACTGGATTTTGCCATCATAAAGAAATTTGAAGAGGCAGAAAAGCAGAACAAAAACCAGAAAAGCAGGATAGATCCTATAATGAGTCAAAGACAAATATCAACAAATTCATGAAGATTGAAATCACACCAATTGTCTTCTCAGACCATAAAGGCATCAAACTGGAAATCAACAATGAAAAGAAACTACAGAAAATCTCGAATACATGGAAACTGAACAAAACTATTCAAAGACCACTGAGTCAATGAGGAAATCAAAGAAGAAATAAAAATAAAAATATACCTTGAACAAATGACAATGAGGACACAAGCTTCCAGACATATGGGACACAGCAAAAGTGGCACTAAGAGAGAAGTGTATACCAATACAGGCCCACATCAAAACACAAGAAAGAGTCCAAATAAACAACTTTGTTTCTCATTTTGAGGTACTAGAAAAAGAAAAACAAAAATATCCAAAAGTCAAGAGAAAGAAGGGAATAATAAAAATTACAGCACAAATAAATGAAATTGAAATCAAAAAGACAATTTGAAAGATTAACGAAATCAAAAGATCGTTCTTCAAAAAAAATAGACAAACCTCTAGCAAGGCTCACTAAGAAAAAAGAGAGAAAATGCATATAAATAGGATTTTAAAAAAGGACTTAAAACACTGCAGAAATTTAGAGGATAATAACAAATTACTCTAAAATTTATATGCAGGGCCTCCCCGGTGGCGCAGCGGTTAAGCGCTGTGCTGTGGAGCTGTCGGCAGCGGCGACGGGAGTTCGATGCCCGGCCAGGGAGAATCCCACATGGCGCGGCAGACCTCTCCTGCCTAGCCCGCTGCTCCCCTCAGCAGTGTATTTCTGATCCGCCTGTTCTGCTTCCCACTCTGTCTCTGGTGAACCCTCTCGCCGCCCCACTCCTCTGGCCTGTACCCCAGCTTGTATGTATAAATAAAAAAATAAATCTCAAAAAAAAAAAACACATAAAATTTATATGCAAACACTTTCGGCAACCTAGATGAAACAGACAAATTCTTAGAATTATACAATCATCTAAGACTGAATAGGGAAGACATAAAAAGCCTGAACAAACCAATCACAAGCAAGGAAACTGAACATTAATCAAAAAACTCTCCCATAAAATAGAAGGACCAGATGTTTTCACAAGTGAGTTCTACTAAACTTTCAAAGGTGAACTAATACTAGTCCTGTTCTAATGCTTTCAAAAACTGAGAAGGAAGGAAATATTCCAAACACATTTTACGAGGCCAACATCACTCTAATACCAAAACCAAACAAAGACAACATAAAAAAGAAAACTACAAAACACATTTCCCCAACACAGACACAAACATGCTGATTAAAAAGTTGGCAAACTAAATCCGACAATACATTAAAGGTATTATTCATCATGACCAAGTGGGATTTAAACCAGGGACACAAGGATGGTTCAACATCAGAACATCAGTCAGAGTAGCTCACCACATCAACAAAAAGCAAGATAAAATCATATGATCATGTCAATAGAAGCCAAGAAAGTACTTGATAAGATTCAGCATTCTTTGATGATGAAAACCTTCAAATAACTAGCAATAAATGCAACTTATTTTAACATAATAAAAGCCATATATGACAAACCCACAGCGAGCATCACTCTCAATGGCAAAAAACTGAAATCCTTTCACTTAAATATGATACAAAACAAGGATGTCCACTCTCACTACTGCTATTTAACATAGCATTAGAAGTCCTAGCTCTAGCAATTAGGCAAGAAAAAGAAAAGAAAAGAAAGAAGAAAAGAAAGAACAAGATAGGGAGGAGGGAGGGGAGGGGGCCTCCCAGCTCTCAGCACAGACACGTGGGGACAGACAGTGTTTGTGGACTCGCTTCTGTCCACAGAGGCTCAAGCTGCCCCTTTCAGGGCCTCAGGTACCGAGAGCGAGCTTGTGACTGCCCACGTGGGTGACCAGGCAGTGACTGGGGAGAGTGTCCCCTGCATTTCAGGCCCCTCCAGCGTCAAGTGGGCCTGGCAGATCCTGGGGGAGGGTGTGAGCAGCAAGTGTGGCTGATGGGCCGGGGCCTGGGCCTGGGTCCTCTGTCCTGAGGGACTCAGAGCGGAGGGGCTGGGGCAGCAGAGGGGGAAGCCCCCACCCACCCTGAGAGGCTGATCTGACAGTCCCAGGGGCCCCTCACTGCCCCTTCTTGTCCCAGGACTTGTCCCTGTGGGCCGTCTACTCACAGTCACCAAATGTTCGAGCCCACCTTTGACCAAGTGCTGTCTGACTCTGAACCTGACAGGCTTCACTTCAGGGAGAGTGTTACTGTCACCAGCTGAGGAGTCTCCCTCACTGTACAGCTGGGAGACTGAGGCTCAGCACCAAGCTGGGCCTGCCAGGGTCACGGAATTGTGTGACCAAATCCCAGAAGGAGCAGGTGCACCCCAAAGCCCAGCTGAGCTCTGAACAGGGGCCTCCACCACATGGGTCCAGGGCTGATCCAGAAAACTGGGGCTGCAGGGAGGCAAAAAACATGTTAGATTTTCTTTTTTTTTTTTCCATTTTTTTTTATTGTTATTTATGTCTTTTACATTTT
>PVIJ01020260.1:0-21380 GCA_004024925.1 Scalopus aquaticus | reverse complement strand
AAAGGACACAAAAACACTAATCCGAAAGGATACATGCACCCGTATGTTCATTGCGGCACTGTTCACAATAGCAAAGGTATGGAAGCAACCCAGATGTCCAAAAATAGATGATTGGATCCAGAAGATGTGGTACATATACACAATGGAATACTATTCAGCATTCAAAGAAGATAAACACATGCAATTTGCAGCGACATGGGTAGAATTAGAGGGAATCATACTCAGTGAAATAAGCCAGAAAGAAAGAGAAAAATATCGAATGGTTTCACTTATAACAGGACTGTAGGGAAACCAAATAGGAGAGAGACACTTGGGGGTGTAGGGTGAGGGGGAGGATAAGGGCACAAAATGGAATAGAAAAGAACATAAGGGACCATGGAGATGGATCACGGGTGAATTGGTGGTGGGCTACCCAAGGGGAATACAAAATGTAAAAGACATAAATAACAATAAAAATATATATTAAAAAAATAAAGATAAATAAATCTTTAAAAAATATAAATAAATAATGCTGCAATGAAAAAAAAAGTAATTGAGTTTGTTGTCTTTACTCTTGGTGTGATATTACTTCTCCTGCCTCTATCACTTATTTTCATCTCAAATGGAGTTATCACACGTGCTGTGATGAGAATCAAATCAGCATCAAAGTGGAATAAGATCCTCAACACATGTGGCTCCCACCTCACGGTGGTGAGTCTGTTTTATGGAACAGCCATTTATATGTACATGAAACCACAGAATATCACATCCCAAGATGAGGGGAAGTTCGTTTCTCTCTTTTACACCATCATCACCCCCAGCCTTAATCTTCTCATCTACACTTTAAGAAACAGAGATGTAAAGAATGCACTGAAGAAAATACTGTTTGGTCCAAAATAGTAAAGTCATGAGTCAGTGGGTCAACCAGGGTAGAGAGCTAAAAATAATATTAACCTTGACCATGATGATGACTGAATTCTTTGAATCAAAGGGCGTATCTTGGATGTTTACCCTGTATCAGGAATTGTACGAGATACTGATCTTATAAGTAGGAAATGGAGAGAATTGTTAAGGTGAGAGATAAATTGAGATCCAAATCCAAATATGAAATACAATTTTTATGATTGAAAAGTTTTAGAACTATTCAGGACATAGATATACAAACAAATAATTATGACATGTGATAAGCATAATAACAAAAACGTAGAAGGTATCTGGGAAAGATTTCACTTAGACCCTGGTCTTTCTTCCCAGATTTACCACTTGTATGAGAAATAACTCCACCTTCTTTACATGGGCTACTGCAAAGGAGCCTCTGAGGTGGAAACTAACTGGCCACCCACATCCACCTTCTGCCACTAGTTTTAACTTGGGCCTAGGGCCACCGATCCACAACTCCATTTCCTAGCCCGTCCTCCATCCACACACTCCATGGCAATGATGAGTGCCTTTGTGGGTTGTTTCTCAAATATGAAGCCACTGGCTCTCACCTTCTGCCCTCCCCTTCCTGTTGATTGAAATATCAATATGGGAGAGACCTACCTAGGTCAAAACCCTAAGGGGGACCATGAGAGAAAGGTGGAGAGAGAAGCACCAGCAGCAGAGCTGCGCCTTCACATTCTTACGTGAGGAAGAGCTTCCATGCTACTTAATGCTAAGTCGCTGTATTTGCGGGCCTCTCTGGGACAGTAGTTTAGCTTTTACCCTTCTATGGCCGAGTCAGGAGTTTGACTTTCTACTGTCAAGTGGTGTGGTCTCTGGACAAGTAGCATCAGCACCACGCAGCAACTTATTAAAAATGCAAATTCGGGGCCCCACCTCAGACCTCCTAAACCCGCAGCTGGAAGACGGACCCAACAATGTTATTTTTATCAGGCCCTGAGATGACTGACTGAAGCTTGAGAAAAACTTTCTGTAGAATAAGGAGATAATGAATGTCTCCAATCAGAAATTTGACATGCTTTTCTGATTTTAATTCATTTCCTTCTTGACGGATATGTGAAAGAAGGGTATACTAATTCTAGATGCTGTTACATTAGAAGTTTCTAAATGTCCAATTGCCAGGCTCTACTTCAGGATCAGTCCCTGAGAGACCTTTTTTTTTGCCAATCTAGATAAAGAAAAAAATCAGTTTTATCTATGATGAATTCAAGTCAAGAAAAGGGTTATTCCTTATTTAATACTATGTTCATGCACATTGGTTCAATCCTATCCTTCCTTTTATTAAATAAAGGTTCTGGACATGCTCTTACTTTATTATAAAACAAAAACATAGTGATCTCATCTTTTTGTTACTTCAGTTTACTGACAAATATATTTAACACCTGGAGGACGCTGTATTGGGATAAAAACAACTCCCCTTCCCTAGAAGTTTCCATTTCATAGAACGGAAATCCTCTCTGCAGGTGACTGATTCTTCACACCTCAGTGCCCTGCTCTGAAGATGGAGTCACCACCATCTCCGTGATGGATCTGATGGGGACCCCGTCTGTGGGCTCCCTCTCCACTCCTGTATCCCCAAAATTCTGCAGTGAGAACAGCTTTAATTGAAGGTTCTGATTCCTTTTGCACGTAGCTTTACAATTGTCAATTGTGTGTGATCCTTAGTAAAAGGAATCTGAGAGAAGATGAGGCTCCGAAAGATTAAGGAAAGCACAAAGATAATAGAAACTTTATGGTACCGTAAGTGCTGTGAAAGGAGAAAGGTGTGGAATGGTGAAATTGTAGCCACAGGAAATGAGGAGGGAATTATTGGGCTCTCCCAAGTCTTGACAAAAGTTGATGAATCACTGAAAACCTCCTACTCAATTGTCTACAGTTAGTTAAGATCTCCCCTCATCCCAAATTCCTTCCCAAACTCATCACCCCTCCCTTTGATCCCCGCCCCCATCTGACCATATCGGTTTTACGCCTTAGCTCATTGCTTGTACATAGTTTGAGTAAACAGCATGGGCGAGCTTCTTGACAATACAGACCTATTAATTCACGGTTGATTTTCCTGTCTCTATATCACTTTCTGGCATCACCTGAATATTCAATAAATATCTGCAAATGACTCAAAGAATTGAGTTTTTAGTAAGTCTCCATGGAAATGTTATTAATTCTACAGAATACAGAAATTGTTCAATGGGTAATGAATACTGAAATATCGTCAAGTTTTATTAACATTTAAGACATAGGAAACACTTGACACCAAGAAAAGGGAAGGACAGTATTGATTTTCCTTTCATGTGCATATTATTATAGACTCTTCAGAACAGCCTTGGAGGTACATATAAATACGCATTTGAAAACTAAAAAATAATGGCTGCTAACTTTTTAACTAATTTTCACTTCATTTATATTAAAGTTTGGGTCATGTTCAGTACACAGCTTTATTTCTCCCAGTGTACATGTTTCACCTCAGATGTATCACCCCAAGGGCACATAAAATAGACTTTTAGGGGGGTGAAAAAATCTTAGTACAATGTTTGGGGTTTTCCAAAGGGCTACTGTACACACACAGATATTCAGTATCCCCTGGCATGACAATTTTATCAGGAGGGAGATGGCAATAATGAACAAAGATTGAGAAAATAACATCTTGGCATTATAGAATGTGCTTTTCCATATTTAAAAAGATTTCTAAAAGACAGACACCCTCCCCCATTCCCAACTGATTCACAGGGCATAATCTCTAGAACCTGAGAGAGGCATAAATAGCCTTCTAGATCAATAATAAAGCCTGAATTCATTGACAGCCTAGTTAATCAAATACTGGTATTTCACCAGTGTTACCAAAACAGTTTTTTTAAGATATATTTATTTATGCATACAAGAATTGGGATATTGGACAGTGTAGGGTGGTGAGAGGATTCACCAGAGACAGAGTGGGGAGCAGAACAGTGGATCGACTGAAGTACACTGCTGAAGGGAGCAGCGGGGAGACAGGAGAGGTCTGCTACGCCCTGTGGGAAGTTTCCTGGCCAGGGATTGAACTCATGCTGCAGTGGCTACGATAGCTTTGTAGGCTGACTTAACCTCTCGAGCCACCAGGGAGGCCCCAAAACAGTTTTCGATAACCCAATTGAGTATCGAGATTTGAGAGATAGACATCTCTTTTATTCTTGGTTGTATTAGTCCTCTGCAGCTACAAAAATTTTTTTTAAAGGAAGCAAAGAGAAAAAGCTTTCAGATATGATAAATATAGACTGAAGAGACTTTATCTACATTTTAAACCTAAAAAGTTGGGAAACTAAAAATTTTCATGTCACTCTTGGCAGAAAACTAGACCTAAATTGATGTGAAGCTATTTCAGCCCTATACTCTCAGTTCTATTAAACAAAAGCAGACATGTGTTTAAAAAATTCCTTCATAAGAGTGAAAATTAGCAATTTGACATCCATCAGAAAAGCACATACCTTAGAGAGGACACTGATAATTATTAATTTATGAAATAGAGGTTTTATTTGGAGTAGAGAAATTTAGACTGTTTTGGTATAATATTGGAAGAAAAACAGAAACAGACCAGTGGAATAGAATATGAAGCTGAGAAATAAACCCACACAAATAGAGATGATTAATATTTCACAAAGGAGATCTGACCTTATGATGGGGAAAGGAGATTCCCTTCCATAAATGGTGTTGAGAAACTTGGTTAGTCTCAGGCAAAAGAGTAATAATGATCATAAACTAGATCATAACTTCACTCCAGACACAAAAATAACTCAAAATAAATTAAAGACATAGATATAAGATGTGATGCCATAAAAGACATTTTTAAAAAACAAAGGGGGTATTACTCCTGGGCACCAAACCCTGGTCTGTAGAAAGAGATATGAGTGCTCTGGGGGAAGGTGAGATACAGCTGAGGAGGTAGAAGCCTATTCCCCTAAATCATACACAGTGTTGTAAACCAATGTTACCTCAATTTTTAAAAGAAGTTGCGGGGGGCGGCTAAGGATATGTTTGGGGACTCCATTCAAATGGCAAAGAAAACAAAAGCAAAAATTAACACTTGGGACCACATCAAACTAAAAGTTTTCATCCCAGGAGAGAAACTACCCCAAAGCCAAAAGAGCAGCACACAAGCCTGGAGAAAACCTAAATGGACAGTTCTCCAAAGAGGACGCTCAAGCGATCCAGGCACGAGATCGCTGCTCATCATCATTTATTATAAGGGAAATAGATACAAGTCAAAATCACAATAAGTTTGCTTCCCACTCTGTCTCTGGTGAACTCTCTCCCCTGGCCCCCGCATCTCTGGCCTAAACCCCAGTTTTGCATGTATACATAAATAAAACAGATCTTAAAAAAAAACCACACTGAGGTATCAGTTCACCGCTGTGGGACAGGCCCATGTCAAAAAGACTGAAAACAACAAATGTTGTCAAGAATGTGGAGAAAAAAGAACTTCAGCCACCCTCAGTGGGAATTTAGTGCCACCTCTATAGAAAATGGGATGGAGATTCCTCATATAACTAAAAATGGGAATAACATATGATCCAGACAACACCACTGCAAGGCATTTACCCAAAGAACACAAAGGCACTAATACAAAACGATTTCTGCTCTCCTGTATTCCTAGTAGCAATAATCACGATAGCACCATCAAGGAGCCAACTGAAATGTTCATCAACAGACAACTGAATTACAAAATTGTGGTATTGTGTACACTCAGTAGAATGTCACTCAGCTATTTAAAATGATGAAATAGTGTCTTTTGGAACAAAGTACATGAATCTTAATGTTTCAGGGCAGGGAGGGGGCACCCCAGAACCCCCAAACCTGCCTGCTCTAAATAGGTTCTTCCATCCACTGCATCAAGACAAAACATATAAGACCGTTAATGGAAAAGAACGTTAATACAATTAGTGTGCAATACAGAAAAGACAAAAAATAGAGTTTCCAAATCAAGCACCCAAAATTAACCCCCTGGTGGGTAACAGTCCACCCAAACGGGATTGGCCCAAAGCAGGGCCAGAAAGCCTGCCACAGGTCTAAAGCACCTTCCAACAGGAATCTAGAGGAAAGGATCAGAAACAACCAGACAAGTCTGGGAGGAAAAGAGCAAAATCAAAATCAAGATAAAAACTACCATCGTTAATCTACCCCCACAGGTCTCTCACCTACATCTGTTTCAACCAAGTAGCAAGTGCAGCTTCTTTGCACGTCTCTCTGCTCCACGTGCCTCTTCCAAGTCTTCTGCTCCCCAACCTGCTTCCTTCTTCTTCCCTCTTCTCCAGCTTCCTCCCCTCCCAGCTCAGCTCCACCCTGCCTTGGGTGGAGCAGGGAACCTAGAACCTCCCCTTTTCCTAGGGACCACCCTGTTACATTAAGATGATTATGCCAAATGAGGTGAGCGAAAATAAAAGACAGTTACTCGATGGTTTTCCTCATTAATAGAAAGTAAATAACAAAAGAAAACAAAATGCAAAACACAACAAAAATAACTATAAGTCTCTGGAAAATTACCAGAGGAGATGGATAGAAGGGGAGAAGGGAGGGGAGCTTGTACCTATATAAAGGGTGAAATTATAGAATTATGTAAAAGTTGACAAATTAATAAAATTTGAAAAAAAATTAAATTAAAAAAATTTAAATCTAAAAATAAGACAAATTGGAATGTTTCTGTTGTAGGATATAGTAGCAGCAGCAAAAGAAACGCTGTCAAAGAATCACATGACTATAAAGTGTTTCTATCGGACTTAAAATGCACATTTACAGGAGTCGCACAAAAATAATAGGTCACATGTTACGATCCTGTGAGTCCACAGAAAAATGAAGAGAGACGTTTTCGTCCTTCCCATTGATTCTTACTGGTAGGAAATGTTCCATGAACTTGCAAACACAGCCTGTTGCTTTCCTTATTGTTATTCATTTCCAATTTAATCACCATCCCTAGTTGCAGTATTAACAGAACGCACACTGTTTCTATTTTGGGCCCCCGATGGCCCTGAATGATTCCCAAATTTCCAATTCCAAAGCGAGACCACAGGGTTTGCCCTCCCGGCCAGGGAAGGAAGGGCCCGGTCTCGGTTCTCCGCTGCCATTTCTACTGCTGCCACCAGGTGGCGGTATTGAAAACCGGTCCTTCTCTGCATCAGCCTTATTCACAGTGATGGGAGCAAAGCAGTCCAGCTTTCTGCCCAGCCTCGGTGAGCCTCCTCAGGAGATCGCCCCTGCAGCCCCCTGCCCCGCCACCTCTCCGCTTTCTGAGGGCAAATGCTTCCTTTCGTGAGGGGTCTCTGGCTGGAGGTCGTCTCCATGAGGGAGCCTGCAGCCCAGTAACTGTGCCGTGCCCCTGATCGGTGGTCTCTTGCTCCACGGAGAGTCCAGGCCCCGTGGTGTGGAGCAGTTTTTCCTTCTCAAACAATCCTCCGACCTCAAAAGGGAGTGGGGTGTGACTCTCCATATCCTCCACAGGAGGGCGCTCCCCACCCGCGCGCCCACCGTGAGGGCCGTTGTAAAGGGCTTCACCGCCCCTCATAACGACCAACAGAACTTGCCAGCACCTCTCTGCGAGAGTGGGAGGAGAAAGAAGTTGAGGGGACCTGCACTTACTCTCCCGAAGGGCATCCCACTACTTGTAACGTGTGCATGAGGCACCAAGGAGGCACTAATAATCTTCTAGGAGAGGGATTAGGTGCCCAGAACGTCCATGTCTGGGTCTGCCTTTGCCTGTGACCCTGAGGACCCAGGCAGGAGGCTAGGTGCTAGGCAGGGGCTCTATTTGCCCCCACGGCCGTGGAGGAGTAGCCTGGAATCGTGCCTTTTCTGATGATCTCACAATCACTTGGGGGAGTCTGTTACAATGAGAGTGCAGGCCTGGGTCAGGTCCTGACCCCTCAGGGACAACCCCATCGTTCCCCATGGACCCTCCCAGAACTGCTGGCTGAAAAGCCCGGCTGAGCTGTAAAGGGTTAGGGCTAAGAAACCACTCCAGGCCCCGGATGAAGCAAGACTAGTGACCAGCCTAACAGAGGCCTTTGGTCCCCAATGCCCTCTGCTCCTGGAAGTGATGGGGGTTAAGAGTAAAAAAGTGGGAAAGGAGGCACCCCAAGACCAGAATCCCGGCTCATGCATGGCAGGGAGCTGGAGGTGGAGGTAGGAGTGATTAACATAGTCACTGCACCAGCTACAGAAGTGAAAAACCCTTAGGTGCCAAAAGCTAGAGTAAGTATCGGAGGCAGGCCAGAGGCGGGGCTATGGAGACAGAGGCCATTGTAGAGAATCACTGGTCCTTACAAACCTAGTCACACCCCAGAAGTAATTAGGGTAACCAAGTTAACACTCCACAAAGAAGTGAGCCTCCTTCCCCCACCCCCTCCCTTACTTCTCCCCTTCTATCCATCTCCTCTGGTAATTTTCCAGAGACTTATAGTTATTTTTGTTGTGTTTTGCATTTTGTTTTCTTTTGTTATTTACTTTCTATTAATTCTGCCCCCCTGTGACTATGCAGGGGTTTCTCTTCACCAACCTTTGCTTTTCATAGAGCAGGAGCAGCAGCCCTCCTGCCCGCCTGTGCCCTGTGCCCACGCTGGTGCTTCTCTTTGTGACCGTCTCCCTTTGCAAAGCAGCAGAGGCAGCTTCCTCCCCAGGCTGCCCGCTTGCTACCATGCAGGCCTCTCTCTTCGCAAACCGTCCCTTTCGGGGGCAACCCTTTCTGCCCGCTTGTGTCTGCAAGTGCCCTTTATTTATTTTTCTCTCCCTTTTATAATAAACCTGCCCCTTTGAATACAAATAATGTTTCTATCTTGTGGAGAAACTGGCCTGGAAACTTGTCTCTGTGCAACCTCAAAGACTGCAGTTTTGGAAATTGTGACTTTATAGGAGGGGAGGAGGGAGACAAGGGAAAGAGAGAACGTACAATTAATGAGCGAGCGTATCTCTTCATTTAATGTGATCATAAAACATCATATCCCTGTATGGTAAGGTGAAATTGTTGCAGGGCAACCCCAATGTGAAATGGGGTGGCCTGACTGTGGGTCCTCACCCGCTCACTTAAAAGGGACTTATAATGAGACTCAACTGCAGGTACACACAAAAAGCAGTGATAAAGGGTTAATTTACAAAAAGGGAAATTAATAACTCAGGGAGAAATTAAAAGATAAATTGGTGAATGTGTCCTACCAGTTCTGCTGAGCTGGAACCCCAAAAGCACGTTGAAAGCCGATGAAAAGCCAAGAGACCCCAAGGCCTAAATGGCTGGTTATATACCAAGCCTGTCTGCTTAACTCCACCCTCCGTTCTCAGCATTCTCCCTTCAGTGGCGATGACATTATGGGATTTGTAGTCTTCGGTGTATTGGATAGCTTTGGTCTGGGTGGTGTCGGTAAAACCTGTTTGTGGAGTTTGTTTAGGACGTCCTTTCCCCCCAAACAAAATCAGGGGCGCCCACATCTTTGGGAGCTTGTAGACAATGTGTCTGCATTGAGCTATTCTAAGAAATAAGCTGGACATAATGAGCCATCTGTGGCACATCAAGTAACAAAGACTATTTACAGACGAACAAAGATTCAAGCCCCAATACTTTCGAACAGGACCCAAGAGCAGAGGCACCAAACCTTGTCCAAAGCCAGGAGGGTAACAATGTCTGCTTTTTCCTCAGAAGTAGCTATCAGTAATATCTCGGGTGCTCATTCAAAGATGCTGGAGATATGGTTTGCTTGTTTCTCAGTTTTGTGACAGCAATTTTCCTGTGATACTCATGGCCTTCTGTATTTCCTTTGAAGAAAAAACAAACAAACAAACAAACAGATAAATTGTACTTGCTTTGGGAAAGAGAGGTGGAGACCCCGCAGAGAGCCCAAAAACCACGTTAGCCAGGGAGTAAGTTACTATGTGCTATTACTAGGCCAGAAGCTGTGAATCTAGAAAATCCAAGGGTGACAGAGGCTGGGCCCACAGGGGATTGGGTGGGGGTGAGGGGTCTGCATTTCAAAATTGCAGCGGCGGTGGGGGATTCAGGAACTCACACACAACTATCTGAGACAAATCTCTGGGAAATTACTTCCCTGTTGTTTTTCTCTTGCCTTCCCAATTGTCATTAAATCTTTGAAAATGATATCGCTTATCATTGTGTACTTGTAACACTAAAACTGTTTACAGAGTTTCTAGGCAGGAAACTCTTCATATGAAAACTGAAAATTAACATACATAATTTAAAGTTTAGTATTTACAAGTTTGCCCTCCGTCCTGGGGGAAAATGCGGAGTGGGCCCCCCCCCCCAGTAACTCTTCCCTAACTAGGAATCGAACCCTCCACCTTGCCTCTTTATTCTGACCAAAAAACCAGGGAAAGTGACGTTTTCTGAAATTGAAATATGAGGAATCCCGGTATATACAAATGTGCCTCCCTTCTCCCGACTGTCCAACTAACCAGCACGAAGTGATACCCCATTATGCAAGGCCCTCCTGTTGTGCCCCAACCACTAAAACTCTGGCGAGAGCTGGCAACACAAAAGTTGTATTCTGGAGCCAGTAGTTGGTTTGCTCCCGACGTGTGATTTCAACCGGGAATAAATTGTAGATTTAAGTAAATCGTTCCGGCAATCCTTCCACTTGGACTCGTAAGTGTAACCTTGCCTTTTTCCTCAAACATCGGTAAGTCAATCGAAGACAGAAATCTGTTTTGATTTCTCTTTGGTTTCCTCGAAGTAATTGCCATGGTGTTTATTAAAGTAAATGCTGACTAGTTAATAAAACCGTAAACGATGAAGTCATTCTGACTAGTTTCAACGCAGCGAGGTTGGAGCCGAAATAGCTCAGTTGGGAGAGCGTTAGACTGAAGATCTAAAGGTCCCTGGTTCGATACCGGGTTTCGGCAGACAGATCCTGTGCTTTTGGAACTTCTGTTTTTTAGGATATTAAACTTACTTGCTTTGTATACGAAAATACTCTTTGAGCTGCAAAAAGCACCCACCTTTTTTTTTAAATTCATAAAGGAAGACACAAGAGGATTATGCGGTAAAATGATTGTTCCAATAGGAGTAACCCAGGCTTTGACTTCACTGTCTCTAAAGATAGAAGAGGCAGAGCCAAATGTGCTGGAAGAAACCACTTTCCATTCTCCTTTGTACTATTTAGTACCTTCTTTCTTGGTTCGCTATGTTCCTTTTTCTCCAAACCTATCCTTTCCTCAGTCCCACGAAGCTACTCCCACAACCTAAGTCAAGGGGTCCCAAAAGACACTGTCCTGTCCAATTCTACTTCGTGACCCCATTCCCCTGCACTGTATCTGCCAACTTCATACACACAGGAGATGGGTCTTTCACATCAATATGGAAAAGGGAAGTTTAACATGAGGGATACCAATTACATTTTATTTTCGATATTTATTAAGTGGAGTCCTATGCAACTTTGAAAAGAAAGAGAGGCAAGGGAGAGGAACTGAAAGGCATCCAGGTTGAACTGAAGAACTGCCTCCAGGCTGTGGGGAGACAGAAACTGAGGCTTGAAGGAGAGAAGAGTCCAGATCTTATTCCCTTTGTTTCCTTTTCTCCTACCTCCTAATTTGCAAGCTCTTCACACACCCCAGCCTCTGCCTTCTTACTCAGTGTGTAAGTTTACTCCCATTTCCAAAGCTTATTAATACTCCATCTGAGCTTTTGAGGCCTCTCCCCCATTCCTTTCTGCCTTTGTGTTTGATCTCTCTCCCCCTTACCCACCGCTCCTCAAACTACAGAACACCTAAATCTGCATATTTAGACAATAAAAATAGAATAGCCTCCTGTCTTGCCCTCAGCCTTCTTTCCCAGTCTCTCCTACCCACGACCAAACTTGCTGCTAGAACGGTATTTGCCTCCACCTGCTCGCCTCAGCAGTTGCTCCTCAGTTGAGGTCTGGCTCCCAGACCTCCTTGCTAGGAGACCATACTAGCAATCTCCCACCTTTCAAAGCTTGGCTCTTTGTGTATGTGGAGAGAGAGAAGGGGACTTAACTTAATTTTGTGCAGGATGCAAAGTATTGCCACCTCTTCCTTCACAGAACAATCTTCCTTAGAAACTTGGGACCGCTCGCCCATTCTTCCCTGTACTCTCTGGCTGTTCCACTTCAGTTTCTCCCCCACACCGAAGGACTCCTTAGGAATGGCCACTTCTTGCCCAACAATGGACGAGTGGATAGAGATGTGATACACACACACACACACACACACACACACTTAATGGAGTATTACTCAGCTATAAAAAAAAAAAGATGATGTTTTGCCATTTGCAACAACATGGATGGAGCTGGAAGGGATTATACTATGTGAAATAAATCAGAAGGAGAAAGAAATACTGGATGATGATTTCACTCATATGTGGAATAGAGAAAAACAAAGGAACAGACAAAAATAAACCAAAACAAATCCTAGAAATCTTACAGTAGAATTGAATGTGAGGAGTAAAAGGGAAAGAGGGCCCAATGGACTGTGGTGGAGAATTATGGGTGCTTTAGTATTCAGTTTGGTGTGTAATATACATCTAAAGAGTGAACCTATACCTCTATGTCCTATACAATGTTTTAAGCCAATGTTAACTCCATTTTAATTTTTTAAAAGATTTATTAATTTATGCATACGAGAGCTGGAATGTAGACCAGAGGTATTGAGACAGGGGGTGAGAAGATTCACCAGAGAGAGAGTGGGAAGCAGAACAGGTGGATGGACTGAAAAACACTGCTGAGGGGAGCAGTGGGGAGACAGGAGAGGTCTGCTGTGCCCTGTGGGTCAGCTCCCTGGTGGGGGAACTGAACTGAGGCCCTAGCAGTGATAATGCTGAGACTTAACCCCTAGGCCACCAGAGAGGCCCAACTCCATTTCCAGAAGACACATTTAAAAAAAAAGAAAAGAAAGAAAGAAAGAAACAACTACTTCTCCGAGTTTTGACCTCTGTGAAAATATTTAGTTTTTAGATAATTATAGATTCAAATGCAGCAAAGAGGGATGCTATATACCCTTTCCCTAGCTGTCCCTAATTGCAAAACTAATACAGTCAATACTAGGATATATTGGTAAAGGCATAATCCAGAATGTTCCCCATCACCAGTAGGACCCTTCCTGCAGCTGTTATATAGCCACGCCTACTTCCCCTTCTCTCAAGCAAATACTAAATCTGCTTTCCATTTCTCTCATTTTGTAACTTCAAGAATATGGTATTAATGGAAACATATCGCTTATAACATATTGGGATTTTTTTAATTCTATCTTCACTTTAATTCTCTGGAGATGCATCCAGATTGTTGAGTGTATCGGGACGCCTTGGTATGAATAACCACAGTTAGAATACTCCCACTGAAGGATATTTGGGTTCTTTCCAGGTTTTTGCTAATGCTATACACATTTCGTACAGGCTTTTGTGTAAACATCATTCTTCATTTCTCCCAGATAAACGCCTAGGAGCGTGACTGCTGAGAGATGTGGAACTTGGGTGTTTAAATCTTAAAGAGACTATAGAGCTGTTTTTCCAGACGGCTGCACCATTTTGCATCCACCAGCAGTGTTTATGCAGCGTTATGTCCGTCCTTGTTTTATTTTAACTGTTCTGAGAGGTGTGTAGTCCAAAAGGAGTAGTAACCTCTCCTGTAGTTCTAGTTTGCATTTCCCTAGTGGCTGGTGATGTTGAAACGTTTTTGGGTGCTTGTAAGCCATACGTATCCCTTTGGTGAAATGTCTCTCTAGGCCTTTTGTCCAACCCAATAAGAATGTTTGTGAAGTCCCTGAATGAAACCTGAAAGTCACACCTATTGCAAATCTGTCCTGGGTTATACGGCTGTCCCTGCAAGGCAATTCTTAAGCAGTTGTATTACTAAATGTGATACAGCCAAACAGTCTGGGGAAAGGCCCAGGGCATTGTGGAGAAACCCCCAGGGTAACAGACCACTAGGAAGCGTTTCTTGCGGTGCCGACCGCACCACCCTTTCGTGCCTGCGCAACCTGAAGGTCAAGCACAGGGTCATCTATACACCGCCCCACCCCGGCGTCACCAGGGCCTCTGTGAAAGAAAAGAAAAAATCACGGTAGGGAATAAGCATTTTAAACAAGAAAATCCTGAAGGGAAATTAAAAGAGGCCTGGTCTCATCGGATGTCCCGGCGGAACTGCAGCCCTGCTCGCAGGCGCGGTCCCACCGCCACCCAGCACGGGGAGTACGGCCTGGGCCAGGGCCCCCCTCGTTAGACAACCTGGTACCACCTAGCTCCTCCGGCAGCCCCATGTTGGTGCCGGGCCGGGTGCGGACGCCTACTCTACACAACGCAGCGTTCCGAACCCCCGATCACTCACCATCCGCCTTCCCCGGAGCTGGGATTACAGGCGCGCGTGTCGTGCCTTCCCCGCACGCCACCCACTCCCGCGGCTGAGGCTGCGGCTGCGGCTGCGGCTGCGGCGCGGCAGGACCAGGAGGCTGCGGGGCGCGTCGCGGCCGCTAGGGGGCGCCACCCTCGCAGCGGTATTCTGTCCTCTGTCCTCTGCCCACTGCCGGTTGCCGCGTATAAGCACCGCTGACCAGGCTGTCTTTGCAAGCGTTGCCCCAAAGGTCTGTTCGACAAATGGCCTGATATTTAATAAGGGAAAGTGGGGAGGACTGTGTGGAGCGAGCTTCAAAAACGCCAGTGCAAACACGGAATCACGTGGATTTTGCTAAACATGCAGGGTCTGCTGCTGTGGGTCTGGGATGGGCCTGAGACTGCATTTCTAAGAACCCTCCGGGTTAGGTCCAGTGCTACCAGGGATACAGCTGTTGACGCTTTGGAACCTAGCAGGTTCAAGATTTTTTCATGTTAACAGCCACAGCTTTGTGGTATTGGAATATTAGAACGTAAGAGAAAAATAAAAGATACCCACAGTCCCCCCCCCCACAACTGATTATATTTATTTCCCTTGTCTTGTCCCCATGCAGGCATCATTTTTCATATAGCTGGAACTATGACATTTGGACAATGTTGATGTCGTTTTTTTAGAGTCGATGGATTTGAGAGCGGAGCGGGGTCCTTGGGTTCACTCTGGGAAAGGTTTCACCAGAGCTCCCTTCGGCGGCATGCGGTGAGTTTCTCCACAAGGCAAAGACTCAGTTATAAAGAACAGGTTTATTAGGAAGAGGGACAAAGAAGTAAAGGACACTTGCACAGACACATGCGGGCAGAAAGAGCTGCCCGGCTGAGGGGGCAGGTTTGCTAAGAGAGGCCCGCATGGTGCCGGTCACGGGCAGACAGGCAGGCCGCTGCCCTGCAGAGGGACAGAGTCGGTAAAGGAAAGCCCCTGCATAGGCACAGGTGGGCAGAGAAATGGCTGCCCCGAGTTCTTGCCCGGATGGCGCTGATACAGCCGTCTTTCAGTTGGGAGGGGCTCATCTTCAAGATGGTTCCTGTTCACGGGCTAACTAGAATTAGAAAAGAGACCAGAGATTCTACAATGGGCTCAATCTCCATATCTTTGCCCCTAGACTGCAGTCTCGCTCCTACCTATGCTTTGTAACACAGGTGCTGGTGCCTAGGGATTGTGCTAATGGTAATATTGATTTCTTCTACCCCCACTTCCTTGTGTGGGCCTAGTTCTAATCTTATTTCGCCTTATATCTCCTCCATCAATGTCATGTTGGGGGCCTTCCTGTTTTGTGGTCATTAATAAACACATGTCAGGAATTGTCCCATCCCTCCTTCTGTCAGGCTGCATTGCCTTCCTTGCACCATGTTTACTAGACCCATCTGGGAAATCTGAGAGTACAAATCCTTTCTTCTCAGGAGCCTCTGAGACAAGCAAATGGGTGAGATTTAAGGTGCACCCATACACTCTTCAGTACTGGCACCTAACCTAGGCCAGGGCTGGTTTACTGGAGGAGGTGATAGTTAAAACGTGTTTTATAAATGAGCTATAATTAGGCAGGGAAGGGGGCCTCCCCGGTGGTGGCGCAGCAGTTAAGCGCTGCGCTGTGGAGTTGTCGGCAGCGGCAAAGCGAGTTCAACGCCCGGCGGGGGAGAATCCCACATGGCACGGCAGACCTCTGCTGCCTTGCCCGCTGCTCCCCTCAGCAGTGTATTTCTGATCTGCCTGTTCTGCTCCCTGCTCTGGCTCTGTTGAGCCCCCTCGCCGCCCCATGCCTCTGGCCTGTACCCCAGCTTGTATGTATAAATAAAAAATAAATCTTTAAAAAAAAAATTAGGCAGGGAAGGAAGCAAGGGAAAGATTCCTTCCATGAAGATTCCTTCCATGAAGCAGCAGCAGGTGCAGGGCTGAAAGGTATGCATGAGAAAATCCCTAATTCCTAGTTCAGCCAGACTCAGCAGAGAACCAAGGCACATGGGCTAAGGGGAAGAAGAGACTGCAGAGGAGAAGAGTCACCATGTGTGGCAGCAAGTCTCCAAAAACTGACCCAAAGTAGGATGTACGTCTCTCAGTAATCACAGCCTGTGCTAGCCCGCATCTAGCAGAAAACTTCAATGACCTACAGAATTTTACTGAGGTGACATCGTACCAGCTCCAGGCCTGTTATCGGAGACCCTTCCAGCTTTTGACTTGCCCTCCTGACTGCCCGACCTTGGGGAACTCCCTCTCAGAAGCCAGCCTGGAGAAGTTCATATCACGGAGAGAGGCCAGGGCTAGGCCTTCTGACAACAGCTTTCACGGAACCGCCAGCAGATGCAAGCAACCCCCGCCTGCCAGGCCGGCGCCTGAACTGTCTTGGCCATCAAGTCCTCGAGGGCGGGAGCTCGTGCAGTCATCTCACAAGCAGAGTGGCTCAGGGAGCCCCATCAGCCCACAGAAACAAGAGATAATAAAATGACTTTCTGTGGCTTTCCTAACATCACCACCAACCTTTTGGCTTTTTCAACAAACGTATTATCCTGGAGTTTTGCAGTCAGAAGTCTAGTGTGGTCTCGCCATGGTGAAATCAAGATGTTGGCAGAGCACATTCCTCTCTGGAGGCTCTGGGGGAGGATTCGTTTCCAGCTCATAGGGACAGGGCTTGCTTCTTTGCAGCTGTGGGCTGAAGCCTGTGCTGGCCTGCTGGCCGCCACCCAATGACCAGTCCAGCCTGCAAAAGTTGCTGCAGCCCTTAGCTCTTTAAAGCCATCCATGGAGAGTCCAGTCCTTCTCGAATCCCATCTCTAGGACCTCCGCTTCTGCTCCCCCCTGCCACGTTTAGGGACTCTTGTGATTAGGACCCACTTCCCATCTCGGGTCCTTAACCTTAATCACCTCTGCAAAATCCTTTGGAGCACGGAAGGTATGATTCACAGGCGATGATACAGGGCGACAAGGAGCGCTAAAACTGGCCAAGGACTCTGCCCAAAGAGTTTATGGGTTACTTTCTGAGTTCTTTACACACTCGCACAATAGCAAGACTACTCAGGTTGCGAGAACAACAATAACGGGATTTACTGAATAAGCAGGGAAAACAAAGAGTCTCCAAGACCACAAGTGGCTGTTGACCTCCCGGGTGACAGGGGGCTGAAGCCAAAGGCTGTTAGAGTTACAGACCCCTTGGGGGCGGAGAGCCTTGGCAGTCTTTGTGTCTGGGGACTTGTTACATAGCAGTAGGTAATGAGAACACACTGTGAACTATATCTGGACAACAAAAGACTTTGAACTTTACCTCAAAGGCAGTGAGAAGATCAAGAATGTCCTGAACACAGAGAACAGGGAAACTATAGTTTATAGTAATCTTGCTCAGCTAGAACGGTGAGCACCACACAGATTGTCCTTGTGCAAATTATGTGTTAAGAACTCACTGGAGTGGATGAATTGCAGAAAAGCAAACCTCAGGGCTGATAAAGTAGGGAAAAAGGAAGATGCTTCCACAGTCAAGGGTCCACCACCTGTTTCTCAGAGCTCAAGTCAGACTTCAGCCCCAATTCACCTGCTCCCCAGTGTCTTTTGCAGGGACTGTGCCTGCCCAGCGTAGAGAAACAACAGGAGATAAGCAATATTAAATTTGCCTGCATTATTCTGTAGAAGTCACCTTCTAGGACTTCCCTCTCCGGGCATCTACGACGCTGGTGAGGAAAAAAAATCCTATTCGTGGTGTCTTCCTGTCTTTCCCTGCAGAGGACACACCACAGATGCTTCCCAAACCTTGTCTAGAGAGTGGTTTCAAGTATGAAAGAGGAGTGGATTCTCCCAGACTTTTGTTCCTGTCATAGTCCACTTCCCCACCCCATTCCATCCTAGAGTTTTCATTTCTAAAGAATTTTTTCTTTCTCTCCAGCTCTGTTTTTCAAACTTTTTTCTAGCAGGATCTACAGTGACAAATGCAGTGTATATAACAGCCCTTACTTGTCATGCATTCTGTTCTCATTAAAATCCAAATTCTAATTATGACACACTGGATTGACTTCATGACCTACAAAGGCACCACGATGTGCAATCTGAAAAGCCTGTTGCCCTTGGTCTTGCATTTACCCTAAACTACAGGCACCAACCCAAAATGTAAATTTCAATCACAGCCTAGGTCATTTCTTTTGCCCACCAGCAACCTATTTAATGCATCTTCTTTCTCCTCACATCTTTACTTCCTCTTTATACAGCTTAGATTCCATCATTAATTACCAGAATGACTAACTTGCATGACTGTCATCTCCTTTGCCCTGCTACACGACTTCATCCAAACCTGAATCTGAATAGCTAAGTGACAGAGAATACTCCTGTGTGCTTCTCTCTAATGCGCTCTAAACCAAATTTGTATCACTCCACTTTACTGAGACTTCTTGTTAAGTCCCTCAAGAACCTCAGTCTTGGAAAATCCAGTGGTTAGTTCCTTCTTCAATCTGCTCTGCCTCTCAGTAGCATTGGTACAGTTAATATTCCCTCTTTGTGGAAGCACATTCTTCACTGGCTTCCGGGAACGCCACTCTTGATTTTCTTTCTACTTAAATGGACTCCTTTCTTTCGTCCTCTTCCCAGTCTCTAAGTTTTGGACTTCACTACGGCCCTGACCTAGGCCCTCGTAGACTGTTAATATACATCTTTCTCCACTAAGTGGGCTAACTTGACCATGTGATTTTAAATACCATTGATACCTTGATAGTTCCTAAGCTTAAACCTCCAACCCCACGTATCGATTAAGAAATATCCGATGACATGACTTACATCTTCACTGAATGTCAAAAAATTAACATGTTAAAAAAAACTCTGATTTCCTCTTTACCCTCCAAACCTCCTTTTCCACTTCTCCTCACCTTGTTAAAATCACAGCAGCAATTTCAACTTCTGAAATACATGGCTATCAGATAAGTTTTGCTTTTAGTAAAGAAATTGAGAAAGTCCTGTTTAACTTGGTCGCTTGCCTGCCCTTTTCTGGAAACCTTTAAAATCATTTGTTCTGAAGCAATCTTATTTCTTCCTCATGCCCCCCAAAAGAATTTTTTTAATGCACAAGCTTTGGTCACAATCCATATAACAAAAACATAAAATGCTATGGAAGAAAGAATATATCTAATTCTGTTTTACTGTGGTCCTTTTCTCCATTCTGACCTTTGAAATATTTCCAAATTAAAGAAGGACATTCTTCTTATCGCACAATTTGAATATAAGATTTTACAGCCCACCAATGTTTTAACAACTTTTCCTATGACCAGCAGCAATGACAGCCTCTTGTAGGCATATGCCTAAAGAGGTGTTTGACTTCCATTTCTACACAGACAAAAATCTCATTAAGTGCTTCTGCACATTTTGCAGGAACTAAAAACATTTGCAGGAACCTCAATAAACCAGGAATGCCTCACTATCAAGAGTAAGCAAACCACAATCTTTTGTAACATCACTGTGTAAGGCATGGGGGACATTTAGAAAATAGGATTTTCATTTTCTTACAGTTTCTAGTTTATAGGCTAACTGGAATTTGCCCAGTTTTACAATCGTACTGTCTGCTGAATATTCAGACAGAAGAACCACGTCTGACTGGTTTATATTTGAACAAGATAGCAACAATATTTTCATATATCTGCCGGTTTCATTAATTCTTTGTGAAAATCCAAATGACAAACTTAAAAGTCATGTTTCAAATTAAAGCCCTGGTGAGTTGAGGGGAAATGTTTTGTTGCCAGTATATGACTCATGGCTTAAAGTTGATGCATTGTAAAAAGCAAGGTGGCCTGATAGAATCAGTGTTACACTGCAAGATAGACAGAGAGTACAGAGCTTGCCCTTGGGGTCTGCCCAGTAGCTGCAACCTTCAGGAAATACATCACCAATAAGATCGCTGGTTTTTCTCCCTAGTCTTCTGCCCAGGGCTAGTGAATGTGTTGCTTGTCATTTTGCAAGAGGAGAAAACCTTGAAAGGAATCAGAAGTTCCAGCCTGTCTCACCCCGGGAATTGTGAGATTGGGTCCTTTCACCTGCCCTTCTCCACCACGGCCAGTCCAAATTGCTTCTGTATATTGGGGGGTACTCTCTGTTTTGGTCATTGACACCCCTCCCATCCAGTTGTGCACACCCTTTCATCTATCATTTAAAATAACACACACACAGACCTTTTCAGTGCTGTCTGGGGCTTGCTGGCATTCACACAGCAATCATTCTCATTTTTATCATCAAAATTCTTAGAAAATAGGGCCACAGGAACCTCCCTGTTGGTGCAAGGGGTTAAGTCTCAGCCTATGAAGTAACTGGCAGCCACTGCAGCATGAGTCCGATCCCCAGCCAGGGAGCTTCCCACAGGGTGCAGCAGACCTCTCCTGTCTCCCGGCTGCTCCCCTCAGCAGTGGATTTCAGTCAATCTGCCTGTTCTGCTCCCCACTCTGTCTCTGGTGAGTCCTCTCACCCGCCCCCACCTCTGGCCTACACCCTGATCTTGTATGCATAAATAAGTAAATCTTTTTTAAAAAAAGGAAAGAAAATAGGGTCATAATACCAACAGTGTGAAAAATTAAATTAGTACTATTTTGATACGAATCAAAGGGTCGATCGACAAACTGTAATTCCTACCACTACAAATCTCCTCCCATACAGTAGTGCCCCTTTCTGGGGGTTCACTTCCCCTGGTTTCCAGTGCTGAGGGTCAACTGTGTTTGCCCCAAGGACCAAAAATAGAAGGTGCAATAAGATATTTTGAATATAGAGAAGAACATAACAATATCTATAAATATTTCTAGGCCTATCAGGAAGAAAAAGCTTTAGAGTTGAGCTTTAGGACACATCTCCCCTCCAGCGGGCCAGGAAGGAGACTCATGCTGAACCATGGGGATACCTTTTTGACCAGGAAGGAGGGCAAAGGCAGAGTGAGGTTCAAACTAGGGACCCCGCTGCCTACAGCATGAAGGAGGAGACTTCTCATTACAGGATAGTGTTAAACTTTCTTCTATTTTATTATTGGCTAGTGTTATTCATCTTACTGTGTTTAATTTAGCAATTAAACTGTATCATAGGTACGTATAGGAAAAAATAAATTTCTGTTGTTTTTTTTTTTTTTTTTTTTTTAAAGATTTTTTATTTTATTTATACATA
>PVIJ01020259.1:0-21384 GCA_004024925.1 Scalopus aquaticus | reverse complement strand
AATAGGAGAGAGACAATCAGCGGGGGGGGGGGGGGGGGAGGAAAAGCGCACAAAATGGAATAGAAAAGAACACAAGGGACCATGGAGATGGATCACGGGTGAATTGGTGGTGGACTACCCAAGGGGAATACAAAATGTAAAAGACATAAATAACAATAAAAATATATTTAAAAAAATAATAATAATAAATTGTTCTAAAATAACTGTGAAAAGCTTCCACATGATCGACCAAGAATAAGAAAAGAATAAAACGTAAGTTAAAAATGTATCAGCCCTTCCAGTCTTATTTTAAAAAGGGATATTATAAACAACTACATATTTGAAAGCTTAAACAAAATAAATAAATTCCATGAAAAAAAGAAAACCTAAAGCTAACACAACATGAAGTAGAAAATCTAAATAGCTCTATAACCATCATGAAATTAAATTAATAGAATTAAATTCTCACAATAAAAGCCAAGTCCAGATGAATTCTACCAAACACAGGGGAAAAATAAATATACACAAAAATGCCAACACACAGGAAAAAGAGCAAATATTCCTCCAAACCATTTATAAGTCCAAAGTATTATAAAAAATTGACAAAGATTATTCTAAAAAAATAAAATTCATATATCAACATACCTTATGAGACATAGATATGAAAAGTTAAGAAAATATTAAGGAACTGCATGGAACAATCTATCTTAAGGATGGCAAATCATGACTAAATGAAGTGTAACTCAGAAATTAGGTTAATATTTGAAAAGGGAATCCTATGAAACAAAAGGCATAATCCATGGAAGTAAATCACTGACAAACTAGATTTTGTTAAAATTTAAAACTTCTGCTTTGTGAGACACATCAAGAGAATGAGAACACAAGCCTAGGAGAAAGTACATGCTAAACAAATATATCTGATAAAGAACTGTTATGTAGACTATACCAAGGTAAGACTCAATAATAAGAACAGAAACAACACTATTAAAAAATGCATTAAAGATCTTTTAAAAAAAAAGATTTACTTATACATACAAGCTGGGGTACAGGCCAGAGGCATGGGGCGACGAGGGGGTTCACCAGAGACAGAGTGGGGAGCAGAACAGGCAGATCACAAATACACTGCTGAGGGGAGCAGCAGGCGAGGCAGGAGAGGTCTGCTGTGCCATGTGGGATTTTCCCAGGCTGGGCGACGAACTCGCAATGCACAGTGCTGACAACTCCACAGCGCAGCGCTCAACCGCTGCGCCACCAGGGAGGCCCTGCATTAAAGATCTGAACAGACACGTCACCAAAGAAGACATAAAGAAGGCAAATAACCCCATAAAAAGAGGCTCATTATCATACAGCATTAGGGAATTGCAAATTAAAGCAAGTATGAGATGCCACAGAACTATTAGTATGGTAAAATTCAAAATGCTGATGAATATATGGAGCAACAGGAATTCTCCTCATTGCCGGTGGGAATGCAAAATGATACAAATACTTTGGGAGACTGTTTAGTGTTTTTTTACAAAAGTACAAAATACTCTTACCAAATAACCCAACAATCATACTCATTTATCCAAATGAGTTGAAAATTTATGTCTACAAAACAACCTGTAAATAGATGTCTGCAGCAGTTTTATTCACAACTCACAAAACATGGAAGCAACCAAAATGTCCCTCAGTAGATGAATAGACAACGGCACATGCAGACAACAGAGTATTTGTCAACACTAAAAAGAAACACGCTACCAAGCCATGAAAAGCCTGGAGAAAACTTAAATGCATATTACCACATGGAAGAAGATAATCTAAGAAGACTACATATTGTATGATTACAGTATGTATACTCTACATTACAACTATAATGACATTCTAGAAAAGGCAACTTTTCCAGAAACTTACAACTATGATGATATTCTGGAAAAGGTAAAACTGTGAAAAGATAAAACTGTGAAGACACTGAAAAGATAAGTGGTGATCAAGGGTTGGGAGAGGGAAGGAAGAACAGGCAGAACACACACAATTTTCAGGGTAGTGAAAGTATGATAAAACAATTGTTGATACCTGCCATTATACATTTCAAACCCACAGAGAATTTAACACCAGGAGTGAATGAATCCTAACAGAACCTATGACTTTGAGTCATAATGTGTGGATTCAGATTCTTTGATTTTAACGAATATATCACTCTGATATGTGCATTGACAGTAGGAGGCTGAACATGCAGCGACATGGACTACATAGGAATTAAGTACTTTCTGCTCAATTTTGTGTATGAACCTAAAACTGCTCTAAAAAATAGTCAAAGTAACTGACCCTATCAACAAAAGAGCAACACTGTATGACTATATGCGGTAAAGATTATGACAAAAGTCAGCACCCATTCATTATTAAATAAAAGGAATTCTTAACAAACTAGTTAGAGAAGACAATTTCTTCAATCAGATAAGGGGTACTTACACACTCCCTATAATTAGCACCATACTTAAAAGATTTAAGATAAATAGATAAATCTTTGAAAATAATAGTAATAATAAATGAATTTAGTTGGACCTCAGGAAATGAAATCAGGTATAAAAATCAATGAAACATCTACTTATTAGCAGAATGCAATTTGAATGTAAATTTTTTCTAAATATCATTTCCCATATCATCAAAAACCAAAAAATACTTAAGGATAAATTTAATGAACTATAAACAAGACCAGAACACCAAAATTATAAAACGTTGAGAAAATTTTAAATAGACCACAAAAACACACTGAAAACTGTAAGACTCATTGATGGAAGAAAACCCCATGCTTGTGGTTTGGAAAAGTAATAGTTAAAATGTCCTTACCAACACAAACTATCTATAGAGTCAACTTAATCCATATCAAAATTCCAAACCCATTTTCACAGAAATAGAGCAAAAAATGCTAAATTCTAATTGTAATGGTGGACATACATCATTATACATTTGTCTCTGAATATCCCATCTTTTAAAGGAGAAAAAGCTAAAGGCATCATGCTCCAATTGGAAACTATACTACAAAGCAATAGTGACTAAAACGTATGGTATGTCATAAAAATAAAACTTTAGTAGATGGAACAAAACAATACAGAAATAAACCCACTCACATATGGTCCATTAAAGTCATCCCTCAGGCTCTGTGGGGACTGATTTCAAGACCTCTTACCCCATATTCAGCTCCGCAAATGTTTAGGTCTTTTATATAACATGGCAAAGTATTTGCATAAAACCTATGCACACCTTCCTGTATTCTTTAGTTCATCTATAGATTACTTATAATACCTAATTAAATGTAAATAATGTATAATTAGCTGTTGTTTTGTACTGTTCAGAGACTAATGGCAAGAAATTAACATGACGTTCACTACAGACGTAACCATCATAGCCTATCTATAGCACATATTTTCCATTAGATGTTAGTGGAATCTGCTGATGCAAAACACATGAAAACAGATTACCAAGTTGTAATTTTCAATCAAGGAGCCAAGAACATACAATATGCAAAAGACAGCCTCTTCAAAAAAGTAATGCTGAGAAACTGAGTAACTACACGCAAAAAAATGAAAATTTACTATTACCTTACACAAAAATTAATTCAAAATGGAGTAAAGATTTGAATATAAGACCTGAAACTTAAAAACATAAGTGGCAATCTCTAAGACATCAACTCCAGTGATATAGTGTTTACAATTTGACACCAAAAGAAAAATCAACATATGAAACTAAAACACACGTACATCAAAAGAAATCAACAAAATGAAATGGCAACCTATAAAATGGTAAAAATATAGCAAATCATGTACCAGATAACAATGGTCAACATTGAGAGTGTTACTGACTTTAAAAGGCCCTAATTTGTAGTATCTTGGTGTGCTGAACATGAATATAACCCTGAAAATTTTTTATTAGCTCATTTTAAAGATATTTCATATAATTCATTTTACATGTTTCACCATGTAAATTTTTCCAGTAGGACAGCAAAAAAATCCTAAATTAGCCTAGAATGATGTAATACTGCATTGCAGTGCATAATACCATCATGCACACATCATCCAGAGTTGACTGCATCATTTTCGGATGCAATGTAATACTACTGCCAGGCGGCTGCTGAAGTAAGCTGACGTCAGCAGTGCACTATGGAAAGCCCTGTCGGAAAGGTTAAGCACTGAAAACATTTCAGAATTTGTGCAAGACAGTTGAAGCTATTGTTCCATAGAACTTTTATGACTTTATCCATGTAGGCACAAAAGGGAACAATAATGCCTCGAAAGTGCACTAATAACATGGACAATTTCTCCTCTATTTGTGGGGAAGTGACTTTTGCCAACCAGAAGAAAAGCATCACTTTTCAAGTAAGAAACGCTTATCATCTTTACTTTGGATGCAAGGTTGGTGACCAAGACAAGCCTTGGGCCCCGCATATATGCTGTACTACAAGTATGACACACCTTTCACAGTGGTGAAATGGCAAAACACCATCAATGCCATTTGCAGACCCATGGTGTGGAGAGAGCCAAGCAATCACATAAAAGACTGTTACTTCTGCTTGATTCCTCCTCTTTCTGGCAGAATAACAAAGCAAAAGAAGTCAAGAAGAGTCTACCCAAACATTCCGTCTGTACTGAGACCAGTTCCACATGATGACAGACTTCCTATTCCAGAACCTTCAGCAGAATATTCTCTTGATTCATCTGATGAGGACAAGGGTGAGCTGACCTGTTCTTCTCCTGTTTCATCAGCATGCAGTGATCCGGAGTTTCACTGTGGAAGAACTAAATGTCCTGGTTCGTGATTTGGACTTATCTAAGAACAAGGCAGAAATTGCTAGGATCAAGACTCCAACGATGGAATCTTCTAGAAGAAGATGTCACAGTTACTTTCTATCGAAAGCACCACCAGCAGTTGGTGCCTTTCTTCAGAAAGGAAAGTACTCTGGTATTCTGCTCTGATACTGGGCCTCAGGAATGCCTTAGAAATCACTCATGACCCACAAGAATGGAGACTATTTCTGGACTCTTCGAAACTGACACTAAGGCTGTGCTTCTGCACAATGGAAACAGTCTTCCATCTATTCCAGTAGCACATGCTGACCACGTGAAAGAGACACAAGATAACTTAAAGCAGCTACTGAATTGCACTGAGTATAACAAGTACCATTAGCACATCTGTGGTGATTTGAAGCTTGTTGCCCTTTTAATGGGACTGCAGCAGGGATATACAAAATACATGTGTTTCTTATGTGAGTGGGATAGCCGAGCAAGTGAACTGCACTACTTGCGGAACGAATGGACTCACAGACAAAATGTAGTAGTTGGAGAGAAGAATATCCAGCACCCAGCTCTGGTCGAGGCTCACAAAATCCTGCTACCATCCCTTCAATCAAGCTAGGTTTGATGAAGAATTTCGTGAAAGCCATGGACCGGACCTCGCCAGCTTTCCAATACCTGTATGAAAAATTTCCTCAACTCAGCAAAGCAAAGATTAAAGACAGAGTTTTGTGGGTCCTCAGATTCAAGAGCTCGTCAAAGATGACTGGTTCAACAACTTGCTGCAGGGTGATGCGAAATAAGCATGGAATGCTTTTTTCCTAGTGTCTACAAACTTTCTTGGGAATGTTAGGGCAGAAAACTACAAGGAACTAGTAGAAGACATGCTGATGCAGTATCAGAAACTTGGCTGCAATATGTCTCTAAATATCCACTTCCTGGGGCCTCCCTGGTGGCGCAGCGGTTGAGCGCTGCGCTGTGGAGCTGTCGGCAGCGCGCGATGCGAGTTTGACGCCCAGCCGGGGAGAATCCAGCATGGTGCGGCAGACCTCTCCTGCCTTGCCCGCTGCTCCCCTCAGCAGTGTATTTCTGATCTGCCTGTTCTGCTCCCCATTCTGTCTCTGGTGAACCCTCTCGCCACCCCACACCTCTGGCCTGTACCCTAGCTCGTATGTATTAATAAATAAATCTTAAAAAAAAAAAATCCACTTTCTTCACCCATCCAGATTTCTTCCCTGAAATCTGTAGTATTGTTAGTGATGAACATGGCAAACCTTTTCCTCAAGATACCGCATCAATGGAACAAAGATACCAGGGAAAATGGTCCACTACAATGCTGGCTGACTACTGCTGGACACTCCCAGAGATCCTCCTGAACAGCTGTACAAAAAAGCGAAGAAATCTAAGAAGTAGTCAATGACTTGATTTTTTACAGGTATTAACTGTACGCCTATTACTACTGGCATGCATTTCATGATGTAAACATCAATTTATTGCAGATTACAAAGGAAACTAGAGCCAAAATTAGAATTTGACTGTCATATTCATGTTGAGCACATAAAAATTGATAGGAAATGACGAATTTTATTTCAGTAACATGACTTTTGTAAAAATTTGTTGACCAGTGTAAGGGGTCAATATTTAAAATAGTAAACACATACCGCTCAACAGCAGAAAAAAACATCCAATTTTTTAAAAAAGGGCAAAAAACCTAAAGAGACATTTCTCCATTCATATGACCTATAGGCACATGAAAAAAATGTTCAATATCACTTATTATAAGGAAAATGCAAATCAAAACCATGAGATATCACTTCAGCCCTGTGAGAATGGGCAATATCAAAAGTCTGGAAACAACAATTATTGCCAAGGATGTGGGAGAAAAAGGAATGCTTATCCACTTATGGTAGAAATGACAGTGAAATTTTGGTGAGAGTGAGTGAAGCCGAGGCACATACAGAAGTCTGAAGTTGTGATCCCCAAATTATAAAGTTATGGAAACAACTGTCCAAAAAAATAATGGGTTTGATGCTGGATCCAGACTATACTGCTGGTATTGCTAAAAAAGATAATGACAATAATGTTACATGTCGACTAGAAGCTAAAACATTTTCTTCTGTCATTAACCCTTAGCAGATAACTGAATAGATGAAATTGCAAAGAAAAAGAATTTAATTCACTGACAAGATAACAAAATTGATAAATCTTTAACATGACAATTGAAAAAATAAGAGGAGAAATGATTGATACAGTAATTTTGAAAAAACAGCAAACTAACAAATTCTGAAAAAGAGCAAAATTGACACATAAATAGGAAATCCAAATAGTCTTATTTACCTTAAAGAAATTATATCTGTAATTTAACCCTTTGCACTCCGCTGTCCCCTCTCAGGGGACATCGGAATTCTAGCATATTACTCGGATGTCCCCTCTCAGGGGACATTGCAGTTTATTAGTGATTACGGGGAATTGAGTTATTTCAACACAATTTTTTGAGACATGCATGTTTCCCTGAAGTTTTATCTTGAAATGGCACAAGAAATTAAGTTAAATTAAACGCGCCCATCCACATCTTCTGCGGACAATAGATTAAACAATGAGCTACATGTTCCCGATGTGGGACAAAGAAAACGGGACTGCATTGTGTGTTCTAACAGGAAAACACCTGGTGGCAGGCGTCAAACCACTTATTACTGTTAAACATGCACTAATCAGCCTGCAATGCATATTGGGGACTGTTACAAAACTTATCATATTGTACAAAATTATAAACAATAAAATAGTTTTTTTTGCAAATATACATTCCTCGATGTCACCCAATTCATATAAGTCCAATATCATTATAATACGTTATTTGGTTCCAAAAGTATACTAAATAATACGAGGGTCTGTAAATGCACATTTCCGCCACAAAGTAGCGTCCAGTAGCTGGTAGCCAATGTCCAGAATGGTTCAGAGTGCAAAGGGTTAAAGCTTTCTCACTAACATTTTCCAGGTCCAAGTGGCTTTACCAGTGAAATCTGAGCATATAAGGAAAAAAAAGAAACAATCTTTCTAAATTCTTCTACAGAACTGTGCAAGAAATATCATCTCTCTCTTTTCATGAAGCCAGAATACCCAAGATACCAAAATCTGAAGAGGACATTAGAAGTAGAATAATTTCAGGTCAATTTCAAAAATTCTAAAAACACACATACAGCAAAATTACTCCAAGGAGACATAAAATCCTAACAAAGTTGGGCTTCTTTCAGAAGTTCAAAGTTAAGTTAGCATTTGAAAATAAATCACTGTAGTTCAACACAGAATAAAGCAGAAAAGACATGAACACCTAAAAAGATGCTGATAAAGCATATGATGAGATGCAACACAATTCAAGATTATACAGTAAAATTAGCAAGGCTGCTATAAATGAAATTCAATTAAATTCTAACTACTAGCAAAAAAAGACCAATTAGGAAATAAAATTTAATGAATTATTCTAATTAAAATAGCATAAAGAACATCACATACCTAGAAATAAATCTGCTAAAAGATGAAGGAGCACTCTCTTCTGAATGAAAACTACAAAACATAAACATTAGTTGGAAAAACTTAAAGTCCTAAATAAAAGAAGAAATATACCATGTTCTTGAATTGGCTGGCTCAATATTGTTAAGATATAAATTATCTACAAATTGATCTCTAGTTTCAGTGTAAATGTAATCAAAATTCCACTGAAGAGAGGCAAGATGTGGCAGGTATGAATATAGGTTTTTAAGCGTCAATAAGAACTGAAAAATTTTCCCTAAAATTATATTAAAATATAAAGGGCTAAGAACAGAGGAAGAAAAGAAAGAAGTTGGAGTACAAATCTACCAGATATCAAGACAACTTATAAACTAAGTTAAGATACTGTGGTAGTGACACAGACAAGATGAGTGGAATGGAACAGAAGAGTCCAGAAACCTTGGTGTATATACACTGATATGTGGGGAAAAAATATCTTGGAAAACATTTCTATGTACAAATATTCCATTTCAAAACTTTAATAATTTTATGATCAGTAATATCTGTTACAACAAGTAAGTAATACTTCAACTAAATTCTCTCAGAGATGGTATAGCAGTTTCCAAGACAATTAGCAGAACTTCTATAAAACCTTTCTCTCTTACCTCTCCAAAAGCTCCTCGACCAATCACCTTTAGTATTTCAAAGTCTTCTCTATGTAATCTCATTTGTTTCACTTTAGAAGTAAATGGTTTTGCTGAAACAAAAAAGTAACATCAATTACTTTCCAAAGGAAATGTGATATAAAGTAGATACAAATAATGGTATTTCTTATTTATACAATAAAAATTTTAATTATGATTAAGAATTAAGTCAAATTGCTTAATTTCACCAAACTGTAAGAAAAGGTGTGATTTACGTAAGAATACGATTTATTTTTTGTATATCAATTACATTTTTAATGAGTAACATTTTTAAACATCAAATAACATATGAAATAATGTAAAGCAGCAGGGAGGTATAAATGAAACCAGATTATTCTCATGTAAAACTTTTTTTTTTTTGTAAATTCTAGCTCTCAATGCTAGATATGTAATTTAACAACAAATTTCATGGTGTTAAAAGTAGAAGCAAATTTCATAGCAGCACAGAGCTTCAGCAATTCTCATGAAGTAAATTATTTTTTTCTCACTCATCCATATATCCTATTACTATGTCTTTAGTAAGTTAATACTAGACAAAGAATAGAGGTAATCACTGGAGTTTAAAACAAATGTGATTACAATATGGTAATTTCTCTCAAGAAGCTCTCAATCTTAAAGACAGGCTGTATAGCTAAGTACACACATACACACACAAAAAAAACATAAGACCATAATAAAATTTCAATAAAGGTAAATACAAAGTACTTCAGCATCTGTGAGAATAAAATCCCGATCTCTTAGTAAGCACTAATGCTTCACAGAGGAATTACATAGGAACTGAACCTTGAAGACTGTATAATTTTGTTTCTTTGCCTAGGTTTGCAGTGTAGATATTCCACAAAGAAGGAGCAATATAAGCAAATGAAGAGAGGCAATAGGTGAATGGAGAGATATTCCTAATTTCAAATCAATAATCTATTGAGGTTAAAAAAAAAAACCTTAATGTATTTGGGGTAAATAACACATTGCTAAAGAATTTTGAAAAGAAATGCAAAGAAATCACAACTGGAAAATAGGAAATGTAAAAATCCTTTAATATCATGCATGAAATTCAGATATCCTATTAGAGATAAACTGACATTTAAAAAATTATAAAATTAGTTATATTTCCTGTTGTCTCCAAGAGAAATTCAGCTGTCTACTTCCCTCATATCCCTCTTTATTCTCACACAAAAAAGTAGTAGATATGATTAAAGGTCATCAAACATGGATACAGTTTCTTATGCTTCCGTCTATGGAGACAGAGTGTGATAAGATCAAAGATGAGTATTTGAGCATTATATGAGTGAAATAACTACCACTGGCCTTTACAATTTGCTTTGATCTGAAGGTATCTATTGCTACTACTTTAGAAAAGAAGGGTATTCTATAGTGTATATACCAATCTACTAGAGGTTTCTACATTGGTGGTCTGGATTTTAAGGATGTGAAATGGATAGTGGATCTCTGTTTAGAATTCATGCAAGAAAGAAGATCAAAGAAATAAATAAAATGAAGGTAAGAAGAATCTTGCAGTGACAGAGAGAAGGAGTAAAACAACAGAAGCTAGGAAATGAACAGTGATAAAAATGAGCAAGGTACACTGGTTTCGAACAAATTTGGACTAGACAAATTGTGAGATTGTGCCCACCATGTATGAATCAGGCTCCCAGCAGGAAACAAATTATATTAATTTGAGTAAAGTTTTATTTATAAATAGACTATCTGTAACATGTAGGGGAGATACAAGGGAATCACATGGTATAGTACAGAAATCTAAAGCTAACATCCCCTCCCTCTCCCAGTTTCTATGCCAAATTAACAGAAATACTTGGTTAAGAATGATAGGTATTGGAATATCTCAGAGATAATGTGGGTTCAGTTCCAGAACACTACAATAAACCAAATGTTGCAATAAACAAAACGTCACAATAAAATGAGTCACACATTTTTTTTGTTTCTTAATGCACCTAAAAGTTACGACTATACTGTGGCTTACTATGTGTGCAACAGACTTTTGTCTAAAAAATGTAAATAATTTAGTTTAAAAATATTTTATTGCTAAAATTGCTAAGCATCATCTGAGTCTTGAGCAACTTGCAATTTTTTTTTCTGGGGGTGGGGGTCTTTCCTCGAAAATGAAAGTTTCTAAGTGATCACTGTAGTAGTGGATGCAAGTTGGGGGTGGCTGTGCCTATTTCTAAAAATTAGACAAAAATGAAGTTTGCTGCATTGATTGACTTAAATTTCACAAAAGATTTCTCTATACTCTGCCATGTTGTTTGATAGCTCTCTACCAACAGTAAGTTGCAACAGTGGCTGCTGCCAAAACTGCAGTAAATTCTCGCAAACCATGTTACAGCTGTATCAACTAAGTTTATATAATAAATTATCTGTTGTCACCTCAACGATGTTCACATCATTTTCACTAGTAGATCCCATCTCAAGAAACCACTTTCTTACTCATACATAAGAAGCAGCTCCTCATCTGCTGAAGCTGTACCATGAGTGTGCAGCAATACAGTCCCATTTCAGGTTCCACTTATACTTTTACTTTTCTTGCTATTTCCACCACTTCTGAGTTACTTCCTCCACTGAAGTCTTGAAATCCTCAAATCAAGCATGAGGGTTGGAGCAACTTCTTCCAAACTCCTATTTTGTTGACAATTTGACCTCTTCCTACCAATCACAAATGTTCTTAATGGCATCTAGAATGGTAAATCCCTTCTGGAAGATTTTCAACTGACTTTGTTCAGGTTCAACAGCAGAATGACTATGGCAGTCACACTCTAATGAAATGTATTTCTTAAATATGAAGCCTTGGAAGTCAAAAGTATTTCACAAACCATGGGCTATAGAATGAGTGTCATGTTAATAGACAGGAAAACATTAATCATGTACTCTCTATCAGAACTCTTGAATAACCCAGTGCATTATCAATGAACAACAGTATCTTGAAAGTAATCCTTTTAACTGTGCAGCAGGTTTCAAAAGTGGGTCCAGAAGAGTCACAATCTATGTTGTAAGCAGATGTGCTATCATCCAGGCTTTGTTTTCATTTATAGAGCATAGGCAGAGTAGATTTAGCATCATGTATAAGGGCCCAAGGATTTTCAAAATGATAAATTAACAATGACTTCAACTTAAAGTCACCAACTATGTTAGCCACTAACAGAAGAATTAGCCCTTCTTTTCAAACTTGAAAGTCAGGCTCTCCTCTCTAGATATGAAAATCCTACCTAACATCATCTTCTAATAAAAACTGTTTCATCTAATTGAAAATCTGTTGTTTAGTAGAGACACCTTCATCACTCATCTTGACTAGATCTTGTGGATAACTCATGGTAGTTTCTACATCAATATATAATGCATGACCTTGCACTTGTCTGGTGTTACAGAGATGACTTCACTCCTTCAAACTCATGAAATAAACTCTGCAGGCTTCCCACTTATCTTCTGCAGCTTCTTCACCTCTTTCAGCAGTCAAAGAATTGAAGAGAATCAGGGCACTCCTCTAGATTAAGCTTTGGTTTAATGGAATGTTATGACTGGTCTGATCTTCTACCCAGACCACTAAAATTTTCTCCATATTAGTAATAAAGCTGTTTATCTTTCTTCTCATCTGTGTGTTCACTGGAGTAGCAGTTTTAACTTTCTTCAAGCACTTTTCCTTTGCATTCAAAAGTTGGCTGTTTACTGCAAGAAGTTTAGCTTTTGGCTATGTCAACTTTCAAAATCCTTTTCTCACTAAGTTTAATGATCTCTACCTTCTGATATAAACTGAAAATGTAACTCTTTCTTTCACTTGAACATTTAGAAGGCATTATAGAGCTACTGACTGGCTGAATTCCACAATGCTGAATACAGAGGTCACAGACAGAATTATAATTAAAATGGATAAATTAAAGCTAAATAAAGAATCCTTTACCACTCCTGGGAATCTACCCAAAGGACATGAAAACAATAATCCAAAAGTATACATGCACCCGTATGTATACTGCAGCACTGTTGAAAATAGCTAAGGTATGGAAACAACCCAGATGCCCAAAAATAGATGACTGGATCAAGAAGATGTGGTACATATACACAATGGAATACCATTCAGCATTCAAAAATGATAAACACATGCAATTTGCAGGGACAGGGATGGAACTAGAAGGAATCTTGCCCAGTGAAATAACCCAGAAAGACAAAAATATTGAATAGTTTCATTTGTGACAGGAATATAGGGGAACCAAATATGAGAGAGACATCCCGAGAGGGAGGGAGAGGATAAGGGCTCAAAATGGGGCAGAAAAGGGCACAAAGGACAATAATGATGGGTCGCAGGTGAATTGGTGGTGGGCTACCCAAGGGGAATGCAAAATGTAAAAGATATAAATAACAATAAAAAAAACTTTTTTAAATAATCTTTTAAAAACCACTAGAAAAAACTATGAGTCACATAAAAGGGAACACCCTTACGACTATCAAATGAGGGCCTTCCTGGTGGTGCAACAGATTGAGAACGGCGCTATGAAGCTATCCAGAGCCACTGCAGCACAAGTTCAATCTCCGGCCAGGGAGATTCCCACATGGTGCAGCAGACCTCTCCTGCATCGCCCACTGCTCCCCTCAGCAATGTATGTCAGTCGATCTGCCTGTTCTGCTCCCCACTCTGTCTCTGGTGAATCCTCTCACCACCCCATACCTCTGACCTACACCCCAGCTTGTATGCATAAATAAGTAAGTCTTTAAAAGAAAAAAAAAGACTATCAGATGATTTCTCAGTAGGTATCTTACAGGTCATCAGAGAATGAAATAAAATACTCAGCATGCTGTAAGGAATAGATATCCCCTACCTAACTAGGACAATACTCAGATTTAAAGAAGGGTTAAAGAGTTTTATACACAAACAACAGTTGAAGAGACTCATCTCCTCTAAACTGAACTTGTCATAAATAATATATTAAATAATATTTTAAATAATAATAAATATAATAACAATAAACAATATTTATAACTTATAATATAATAATTATAATGATAAAATATAAAAATAAATTTAAATAAATATTAAAACAAAAGAAAACACATTTAAAAGCAAGACACCAAAAGCAAAGTATATGGAAGGGAAGGGAAATAATAAAAACAGGTCTAGCATATGGAGCTCAAGATTTAATTTCTTTCCATTTAGAACCTTATACATAAGTCATATGGTAATATCAGAACCAAATACCTAGAAGAAACAAATAAGATTTTTAAAAAATCCAAACATTACACAAATATTCTATTAAAATACAAGGGAAAAGAATGAGAAGAACAAAAGAACAAACTGCAAAAAACATCTAGAAAAACAGCAAAATGGCAAGATTTATATACCAATAATTGCACTAAATGTCAATGGCCCAAACTGAACAATCAAAAGGCAAAGAACAGCTGGCTGGATCAGAAAACAAAACCCACTTTCTGCTGCCTCCAGAAGACCCATGTGAGTTCCAAAGGTAAACAGGCTCAACGTAAAGGTTGGAAAACGATCCTACAAGCAAACAATACCCTAAAATAGGAAAGGACAGTTGTATTTACACCATATAAAATAGACTGCCAGATAAAAAGGCAGTAAGAAACAGGGATGGGCATTATATAATGAATAAGGGACTGATACATTACACAAAACAATATACATGCATCCAACAAAGGAGCATCAATATATGCAAAGCACTATCAATAAATTTAAACACAGACATTGATCATAACACAATAATAGTAGGGATCTTCAGCACCTCATTGACATTTATGTACTGATCAACCAGACAGAAAATAAATGAGGAAAACAGCCTTAAAAGAAAAACTAGACCAAACAGGCCTAAAAGATATTTATAGGGCACTCCACCCAATAAAAGGTAACTACAGATTCTTCTCAAGGATACATGGAACATTTTCAAGGATATATGGTAATATTTGGGTCACAAAACAACTTTCAATGAGTTTATGAAGACTGAAATTATCTCAAATCAAGTTCTCTCTGTTCACAATGGTAACAAATTAGAAATCAATCACAAAAATAAAGCAAGAAAACTTCAAACAAGAAGATTAAACACTACATTACTGAATAGCTATAGGGTTAATGAGAAAATCAAAGGAGAAATTATAAAACTAAAGACAAATGAAAATGAAGACACAGGCTTCTAGAATCTATGGGATACTGCAAAATTAGCAATAAGGTTATAGCAATAAAAGTCCATATGAAGAAATATGAAAGTTATCAAATAAAAATCTAATCTTACAACTTAAGGAACTAGAAAAAGAGGAATAAATAAAATTAACAGCCAATAGAAATATTAAAAATTACATGGAATAAAGTAGAAAACAAAAAGACAGTACAAAGGATCAATGAAATGAAAAATAGGTTCTCTGAAAGGCTAAAAACCTCTAGCTAGGCTGATTAAGGAAAAAAAAGAAAAATCCAAATAAATCATAAAAGAAAGAATATATCATAGAAATAGGATTATAAGAGACTACTACGAACATCTTTACGTAGCAAGTTGGATAATGTACAAGAACTAGACAATTTCTTTCTTTTATTTTTAAAGATTTATTTATGTATGCATAGAAGAACTGGGGTATAGGGCAGAGGTGCATGGGCTGACAGGATTTACCAGAGACAGAGTGGGGAGCAGAACAGGCAGATCTACTGAAATACACTGCTGAGGGGAACAGGGGGCGAGAGAGGAGAGGTCTGCTGCATCACATGTGGGTTAGCTCCCTGACCAGGGACTGTACTCAGGCTGTAGAAGTAGTAGCATGATAGCACTAAGCCTTAAACTCTACGCCACCAAGGAGGCCCCCTGCATCTCTTGGTTTGACCAATTTGACCAATTCCTATAATTGAATGGACCAAACTGGTCAAATTAGTCCATGTCTCCAGACCACAACCTACTTTTTTTTCTTTTCTTTTTATTGTATTTTTTTATTTTTTAAATTTATAACCTTTAAAATATTGTGTATCCCCCAAAGGTTTCCCACCACCAATTCACCTGTGAACCATCACCATAGTTCCTTGTGTGCTTTTCTCCCCTATTTTGGTCTCTCTTCCTCCCCTTTCCCTGTAGAATGTCTCTTATTTGTGGCTGCCTGCTAGTCTTTGCTTTTGTTTATATTTTGTGTGCTATTTTCTCCTTCTGATTTCTCATTTGGCTCTCTTATAGTCCTCTTATAAGTGATGCCATTAGATATTTTTTTTTTCCAATCTGGCTTATTTCACTGTGTATGATCCCTTCTAGCTCCATCCATGTTGCGGAGAATTGTGTGAGTTTATCATTTTTGATTGCTGAATAGTACTCCACTGTATAGATGTACCACATCTTCTTGATCCAGTCATCAATTTTTGAGCATTTGGGTTGTTTCCACGTTTTAGCTATTGCAAATAGTGCTGCAATAAACACAGGTGTGCATGTGACCTTTTGGATTAATGCTTTTGTGTCCTTCAGGTATATTCCTAGGAGTGGAACTGCTGGATCGTATGGAAGTTCCATTTTTAGTTGTTTGAGAAACTGCCATACAGCTTTCCAGAAGTTGGACCAGTTTGCATTCCCACCAACAGTGTAAGGAGTGTTCCTTTTTCTCCACATCCTTGTCAACATTTGTTGTTGTCTGTTTTTTTCATGTGTACCATTATTGTTGGTATAAGGTGGTATCTCATTGTGGTTTTTATTTGCATTTTCCTGATTACGAGGGATGGTGAACATTTTTTCATATGCCTGTTGGCCATTTGCATTTCTTCTTTGGAGAAATATATTTTACGTTCTTCTGCCCATTTTTTTGATTGGATTGTTTGCTTTGTTTTTGTTGAGTCATGTGAGTTCTTTGTAGATTTTTGTGATCAGACTGTTGTCTGTTGTATGGAGTGCAAATATCTTCTCCCAGTCAGTGGGCTGTCTGTTTCTTTTGGTAAATGTCTCTTTTGCTGTACAGAAGCTTTTTAGCTTGATGTAATCCTACCTATTTAACTTTTTTTTCACTATCTTTGCTGTGGGGAATGTGTGAACTAGGTAAATTCTTAAAAATCATACAACCACCCAAGACTAAATAAGGAATAGAAAATTTGAACAGACCAATTACAAGCAAGGAAATTGAAACCGTAATCAAAAGTCTCCCAAAAAAATAAGTAGCCCAGGAACAGATGGTTCCACTATTAAATGCTATCGAAACTTCAAAGATGAACAAACACCTATCCTCTTCAAATTCTTCCCAAAACTGAAGAGGAAATGCTTCCTAACACATTTTATGAGGTCAACAATACCCTGATACCAACAAAACACAGATATATCAAAAATAAATAAATATATTATAGACTAAAATCTTTGATGGACTTAAACGTAAAAATTCTCAACAAAAATCTTAGCAGATCCATATAAATAAGAGATTAAAATGATTATACATCATGTGGGATTTATTCAGGAATGCAAGGATGGTTCAATACCCACAAATTATGTAATTCACCACAACTAAATGAAATATACAAATCATGATCATATCAATAGATGTAGAGAAAGCATTTGATAAGATTCAATAAACATTTATGATACTCTCACTAAAATGAGGCTAGAAGGAACACAGTTCAACATAATAAATGCCATAGATGATAAGCTAACCACTAACACTATACTCAAGACTAAAAGACTACAAATCTTTACTCTAAAACAAAGTATAAGACAAGGATGCCCACTCCCCTCACTACTATTCAACAATGCAAGCTAGAGCAATTAGGCAAGAGAAAGAAACAAAAGGAATCTAAATTTTAAGAGAAGTAAATCTATTACATTTTTGTAGATGACATGATTAATATAGAAAACACTAAAGACTCCACTAAAATACTATTAGAGACAATAAATCACTTAAGTGGCAGGCTACAAAATCAGTATGTTGCATTAATATATGTAAACAATAAACTAAAAGAGAAAAAAAACCAAAAAAATCTCATTTGTCATCAGATAAAAAAGAATGAAATATCTAGGAATTGACAAAGAAGGTAAATGACCGATATAATAAAAACTGTAAGGCATGGTTAAAAGGAAAGAAGACACAGTATATGGAAAGATATTCCATGTACATGGATTTGAAAACTAACATTGTTAAAGTGGACATTTTAAGGCCTAATTTACAAATTTAATGCAATCCTTATATAGTTCCAATGGCTTTCTTCAAAGTACAAGAAAAAATATTCTTAAATTTATACATGAACCACAAATGCTCCCAAATAATAAGAGCAATTCTGACAAAAGAGAGGAAAGGAGTTATTGTGTTCCCAGATTTCAAATTACACTACAAGGCAATAGTAATCAAACAGTATGGTTTTGGAATAAAAACAAGACACACAGACCAATAGAAAATAGAATTGAATGTCTAGAAATAAACCCACATTTTTATAGTTAATTTATGACAGAGGAGCAAAATCCTGCAAAGTAAAAAGGAAAGACTACTCAACGAATGGTGTTAGGAAAACTGGACACCTACATGCAAAGGAATGAAATGAGATCACTCTCACACAATGCACAAAAATTAGTTTAAAATGGATTAAAGACAAGAATGTAATACCAGAATAAAATACATAGGATAAAATAGGTAAAATTCTGAAACACTGGTTTCACTGACATCTTTCGGAAGAAATACGACCTCCTCTAATTAAGAAACTCTGTGCAGTGTAAAAGATACTATCATTAAAACAAACATATTCTACCAAATGGGAGAAAATATTTGTACGTTATACATCTGACAAGGGGCTAATATACAAAAGCTACAAAGACCTCACATAACTCAACAACAAGAAAATAACCCAATCAAGGAATGGACAGAATTGCTAAATAGCCACCTATCTAAAGATGACACAGATGACCAACATATACATGAAAAAAAATGTTCATCATCACTTCTCATCAGGGAAATGCAAATCAATCACAATGAGATACCACATCATACATGTCAGAATGGCCCATATCAGAAAGACCAGAAATAACAAATGTTGGTGAAGGTGTGGAGAAAAAGGAACACTTATACACCATTGGTGGGAATGTGGACTGGTCCAGCCTCTACGGAAAACAATATGGAAATTTCTAAAAACATTACAACCAGATCTACCATATGATCCAGCAAACCTTACCCTAGTAAACAACCCAAAAAAAATAAAAGCACAAATTCAAATGGATATATGTAATCCTATGTTCACTGATGCATTATTTACAATAGTAAAGCTATGGAAACAACCTAAATGCCCAATGACAGATGACTGGATAAAAAAGATGTGAAACACACACACACAACACACACACAGAGTGGAATGCAACTCAGTTATAAAAGAAATAAAGGTGAAATTTTGTCATTCAAGGCAAAATGGATGGAAGTGAGGGGGATGAAGCTAGGTGAAATAAGTCAGAAAGAAAGACAAATATCAGATGATATATGTGAACTATAAAGGAACAAAGAAAGAACAGGAAAAAAATTGACAAAAATAAACCTCTGAAATATGACTGAGAACTGAGGCTACTGGGATGGGGAGGAAGACGGGAGGGTGGCAACAAAGAAGAGGATCCAGTGACCTATGGTAGGAGATTATTGGGGCTTGGTGGTGAGCATGGTGTGATAACATATATTTGTGGAGTGTGCACATGTACCTTAAAAAATATTCAGTGTTGTAAACAAATGTTACCGAAAAACATGTAATAATGTAGATGAAAACAGACAAACAAATATAATCCAGGTAAAGCAATACTTGTTGAAATAATCTTTAACAAAGGTACAAAGAACAGCAGCACATAAAAAAGAAAAACTTTCTATACAATACTATATGCTCTAAGCAAATGATTACTTTAAAATGCTGCATAATTAGTTATCAAGTTTGTCAATTACACTGGTCAACACTGAGATCGTTACTAAAAAAGGCCCTAATCTGAATCTATAGTATCTTGGTGTCTGAACATGAATATAACCTTGAACATTTTTTATTAGCTCTCGTATTGAAGATATTTCATATCATTCATTTTATGTGTTTCATCATGTAAATTTTTCCAGTAGGACTGCAACAACATCCTAAATCAGCCTAGAATGATATAATATTGCATTGCATTGCAAATACCATCATACACACATCATCCAGAGTTATTAGTTGCATCATTTTCTGATGCAATGCAATACTACTGCCAGGCGGCTGCTGAAGTAAGCTGACGTCAGCAGTGCACTATGGAAAGCCCTGTCGGAAAGGTTGAGCATTGAAAATATTTCAGAATTTGTGTGAGACAGTTGAAGCTACTGTTCCACAGAACTGTTATTATTTTATTCATTTAGGCACAATACAGAACAGTAATGCCATGAAAGTGCGCTAATAGCGTGGACAATTTCTGCTCCATTTGTGGGGAAGTGACATTTGCCAACCAGAAGAAAAGTATCACTTCTCAAGTGAAGAAGGCTTATTATCTTTACTTCGGATGCAAGGTTGGTGACCAAGACAAGCCATGGGCCCCACATATATGCTGTACTACAAGCATGACACAGTTTTCATAGTGGTAAAATGGCAAAAGACCATCAATGCCGTTTGCAGTCCCCATGGTGTGGAGAGAGCCAAACAACCACATAAAAGACTGTTACTTCTGCTTGGTTCCTCCTCTTTCCGGCGGAATAACGAAGCCAAAGAAGAGTCTACCCAAACATTCTGTCTGTACTGAGACCAGTTCCACATGGCGAGGGACTTCCTATTCCAGAACCTCCAGCAAAATATTCTCTTGATTCATCTGATGAGGACAAGGGTGAGCCGATCTGTTCTTGCCCCATTCCATCAGCATGCAGTGATCCAGATTTTCACTGTGGTGCATCATCAATCCCACACAGACTAACACAAGAAGAACTAAATGTCCTGGCTCATGATTTAGACTTATCCAAGAACAAGACAGAATTGCTAGGATCAAGACTCCAACAATGGAATCTTCTAGAAGAAAATGTCACAGTTACTTTCTATCAAAAGCACCACTAGCAGTTGGAGCCTTTCTTCAGAAAGGAAAGTACTCTGGTATTCTGTTCTGATATTGAGGGCCTCAGGAATGCCTTAGAAATCACTCATGACCCACAAGAATGGAGACTATTTCTAGATTCTTCGAAACTGACTCTTATGGCTGTGCTTCTGCACAATGGAAACAGTCTTCCATCTATTCCAGTAGCACATGCTGACCACATGAAAGAAACATACGATAACTTAAAGCAGCTACTGAATTGTACTGAGTATAACAAGTACAGCTGGCATGTCTGTGGTGATTTGAAGCTTGTTGCCCTTTTTTTTTTTCCATTTTTTTTTATTGTTATTTGTGTCTTTTACATTTTGTATTCCCCTTGGGCAGCCCACCACCAATTCACCCGTGATCCATTTCCATGGTCCCCTGTATTCTCCTCTCTTCCATTTTGTGCCCTTATCCTCCCCTCCCCCCTCCCCCACCGCTGAGTGTCTC
>PVIJ01020258.1:0-21373 GCA_004024925.1 Scalopus aquaticus | reverse complement strand
AATAACACACACACACACAGCTGAACAATAACTCACACACACAGCTGGACAGTAACACACACAGCTGGACAGTAACACACACACACAGCTGGACAATAACACACACACAGCTGGACAGTAACACACACACAGCTGGACAGTAACACACACACACACGCACGCACACGCGCGCCTTTGGGCCTGTCTCCGCCGTGTGCTCAGAGCTGAATGAGCGGGCCGGGCGGGCGGGCCGGGCAAGTGCGCGTCTCCCGCTGAGCCGTGACACACTCGAAGACCGAGCTCGCAGAGGAGTGGGAACTCGGGCCCCACCGCCCAGCAGAAGGGGCCGGCTCGGACCTGCGGAAGCCCGGGGAGCCCCAGGGGTGCCCCAGGTGGAGGGGTGCAGGGAGGAGCTGTGGAGCACAGACGGGGGTTAGCTTACAGCTGGGGGGACAGCACTCCGCAGTGTGCTCTTGGGGGGCGGAGGGCGCCCACCGTGCCTCACCCACAGGCGTTCGGGATGGGTGGTGCGGCCTTCCGGGACCCCGTGGGCCTGGGAATCCTCCCTCCCTCACTCTTACAGGGCAGAATGAGGGGTGCCTGGGCCCCCAAACCTGCCTGCTCTAACTGGTTCTGCTGTCAGGGCAAAACAGTCCGGTGCGTTAGGCCTTTCACGCAAGGGGCGCCCCACGGCGGGGTGTGAGAGAAGGCAGAGGACGGAGAGAGGAGTGTCCAGACCCAGTGTACCTGTTCCTTGTGGGTCAGTGCCCCCCGAACCGGCGTGGCCCAAAGCGGGGCTCCTGAGCCCCAAAAGCTTCCCCCACGTCTAAGCTCCCTCTGGGGGTCCCGCAGGGAAGGGGCAGAAGCCCCAGGCTGGTCTGGGCAGAAAGGGGCAGAATCCAGCCCGAGTCGAGACCGAGGCCGCCGCTGACCCCTCCCCACGGGCCTCTGCCCGCGTCTGTCTCCCCGAGTGTCCCTCCGAGTCCCAGAGTCCCTGGGGCCGTCCAGGGCCGAGAAGCCAGTGCGGCCTCTCTCCTGCCCCTGCTCTCCTGGCCTCTTCTGGATCTTCTTCCTCTTTCTTTTTTTCTTTTAAATATATATTGTTATTGCTATTTCTATCTTTTATATTTTGTATTCCCCTTGGGTCACCCACCACCAATTCACCCGTGACCCATCTCCGTGGTCCCTTGTGTTCTTTTCTACTTAATTTTCTGCCCTTATCCTCCCCTCCTCCCTCACCCTCCCCACCCCCAACTGTCTCTCTCCTATTTGGTTTCCCTCTAGTCCTGCTATAAGTGAAACCATTCGATATTTTTCTCTTTCTTTCTGGCTTGTTTCACTGAGTATGATCCCCTCTAATTCCAGCCATGTCGCTGCAAATTGCATGTGTTTATCTTTTTTGATGGCTGAGTAGTACTCCATTGTGTATATGTACCACATCTTCTGGATCCAATCATCTATTTTTGGACATCTGGGTTGCTTCCATACCTTTGCTATTGTGAACAGTGCCGCAGTGAACATACGGGTGCATGGATCCTTTTGGATTAGTGTTTTTGTGTCCTTTGGGTAAATTCCCAAAAGTGGGATTGCTGGGTCGTATGGAAGCTCCATGTTTAGCAGTCTGAGGAATCGCCATACAGCTTTCCATAGTGGTTGGACCAGTTCACTTTCCCACCAGCAGTGTAGAAGAGTTCCTTTTTCTCCACATCCTTGCCAGCATCTGTCGTTGCCTGTATTTTTAATGTGTGCCATCCTCACAGGTGTGAGGTGGTTCTTCTTCCTCTTTCAGCCTCTCCCCAGTCTGTCGCTTCTCCTCCCCGCGCAGCTGCACAACCCATGGAGGAGGCAGGGAACCTGGAACCTCCCCTTCCTTGGGGACCCCGTTTCATCTCTGTCCTTACTCTTATGCAATGTAACCGAGAAGAGAGCAGCAGCAACCTCAGCTTGATTAAAATCACCGACCTAGAGGCAGAGAGACCCGGTCCGCTTGTGTTTTGGGGAACCCTGACGTCTTCAGCTGGGAGAGGGGCGGCCGGGGGCAGAGTGCGTGGTCTCTGGATTCTCCAGTCAGCGGTGACTGGGTGAAATGTGTGTGTGTGTGTGTTTTAAAAGATTTATTTATTATGCATACAAGCTGGGGTGCAGGCCAGAGGTGTGGGGTGGTGAGAGGACTCCCCAGAGACAGAGTGGGGAGCAGAACAGGCAGATCAGCTGAAATCCACTGCTGAGGGGAGCAGCGGGGAGACAGGAGGGGTCTGCTGCGCCCTGTGGGAAGCTCCCAGAACGGGGATCGAACTCGTGCTGCAGTGTCCGCGATAGCTTCATAGACTGAGACTTAACTCCTGAGCCACCAGCGAGGCCCCCGAAATCTGTATTTTTACACAGACTCATTTGCAGCAGCAGGCCGGCTCCTGAAGTCCGGACTTGCTGACTTACTGAGAGTGATTATTGATCTGGCCCCTGCATCCTCGCTCCCAACGCCCCTGTGTTTGCGGAACGCTTTGCGCTAACGCACACAGGGGAAACCTGGAGTGTTTCCGTGTCTGCGGATTGAGATGCTTTCTGGGCATCGGAATTAATTACAGTCGGGCAGTTGTTGGCTTTGTCTTCAGCCTTCTGTATTTTTTTCCTGCCACCCACCTAAGAACTGAGTGCAGCAATGCTGGCAGAGATCTCTCTGCGTCTGCTATTCAGTCCTCTCCCACGACACTTCAGTGTAATGCTTGAATCCTTTCTTATTCCGATGAGGCATTATAAAAATTCTAACTTTGTGGTTATTGCTCTTATGCCCTGGGGCTTTGATTCTACAGGATAGAAGCCAGAGACTTGATGGTTGGGTGGAAGTTTCCGAGCAGGAACTCAGCAGACCTGACTTACCCGGGTCTTAATGCCGACTTTGATTTAGCATATTGATGGATTTTGCAAGATCTGTCTGTTGTTAATCTACTTTTTTCCCTCTGGACATTTCTCAAAGACTGTTTTCATTTGGTAAAAATAGACTTTGGTTTAAAACAGTTCTAGATTTGCCAAAAAATTTAGAAAGCTCGTTCTGAGACTGCCGGTTTCCGCACACCCTGTTCAAGACTTACCTGGATAGTCTTTGTCAGACTTCGCCCTTGTGAAGTATTTAGGATTCTTCCTAAGGAACATTTGTCCCTTCTCCCCATTCATTATGTATCATTTTATGCAACCACTTATTTGTATTTGTTTTTGTTTTTAAAGATTTATTATTGATGCATACAAAAGCTGGGGTATAGGCCAGAGGTGCAGGGTGAGAGGACTCCCCAGAGACAGAGTGGGGAGCAGAACAGGCGGATCCACTGCAATCCACTGCTGAGGGGAGCAGCGGGGAGACAGGAGGGGTCTGCTGCGCCCTGTGGAAGCTCCCTGGCTGGATAGGAACTCATGCTGCAGTGGCTCCAGACAGCTTCATATCATTAACCCCTGTGTCCCCCAGGGAGTCCCACTCATTTGTTTTTATAAGATCGAAGGGATAATGCAGACTTCCAGTAGCCCATTGCAATCTAATCCAACAAGACATCACTGTTATTTATTTTGCTAATTTGTTGCCATAGCTTGGGCACTGAGAAGTGCCTTCATTTTCATAGCTGGGAAGTCAGAACACTAAGTTAAAGAACCACGAGAAGAAAAATTCCATCCAGGGCATGGACTTGGATGGGGATTCTATTCTTGGCAGATGTAGGGCACCAGAATTGCCGGCTTTGATGTTTCACTCTGTGTCCTTGTTTGTACTGCTAAACTCTAGTCTCCCCTCAGGCCCAGGAGTATACAGCTTACAAAATTGCTAAATACAAAAATACTAAATACTAAAATACTAAAAAGACAATATACACATAGAAATAAAAATACTAAATACTAGATACAAATAATACAAAATACAAATACAAAAAAAATACAAATAAAAACAAAAATACTAAGTAGAAAAATACTAAATACAAAAATACTAAAAATACTAAAAAATACAAAAATACTTGTTTGTACTGGTAAACTCCCTCCTCAGGCCCAGGTGTGTACAGCTTACAAAAATACTACAAGTGCTAACTCCAAAAATACTAAATACTAAAAATACTAAATACAAATACAAATAAAAATGCTTAAATACAAATAATACAAAATACAAATACCAAAATATAAAAATACTAAATACAAAAGTACTAAAAATACTAAAAAATACAAAAATACTCGTTTGTCCTGGTAAACTGCCCCCTCAGGCCCAGGAGTGTACAGCTTACAAAGATACTACCTTCTACGCAGAAGCCTCAGTGGACCTGACCCATTGCCTGTCACTGCCTCAGTGCAGAGCTGGCGTGTGGCTCCCAAAGCTCCTAATGTTTTTCAATAACGTGGGCATAAGGCTGAAGGCAGAGAGGTGTCCACTAGCTCCCCATTGATGAGTTTAGAATATGGGATGCCTGAACGCTGCCTTCTCCATAATCAATATTTAAAAAGTGTTCTCATCCCCTTAATGCTACGATGTGTATTTTGACATGAAATTTTAATACGTGTACAAGTGGTATTTGCTTAAGTGCATCTTAAGAAGCTTTCTTTTTTTGAATTCTGGTAACTGGATCCATTTTATGAATAAGTCATTTCAGCAGACTGTAAAGCTGTCGACTTTTCAAGGAATTTTTCCAAAGGCAATGTGTTTTTCCTTCCAGAGAAGGAATGAAGACCATTATAGAGAAATAGAGAAAATTTGGGAAAAATTTATCATCCCTCTGTAAGCCAGTGCTGGACAATTTTTATTATTTCCGCTGCCAGTTTCTTAGTACTTTGGACAGATGATAGCTGTGTATGTATGCATTTTGTCTCTGTGTGTATTTATCTGCATATATGTGTCACCAAATCCCCATATCCATGAGTGTAACTATTAATATTTTTTTAAAGATTTATTTTTGCATGCAAGGTCAGAAGTGTGGGGTGGTGAGAGGACTCCCCAGAGACAGAGTGGGGAGCAGAACAGGTGGATTCACTGAAACACACTGCTGAGGGGAGCAGCGGGGAGACAGGAGGGGTCTGCTGTGTCCTGTGGGAAGCTCCCTGGTCGGGGATCGAACTTGGTGCTGCAGCGGCTGCAGACAGCTTCATAGGCTGAGACTAATCCCTTGCACTACCAGGGAGGCCCATAAGTATTAATATTTTAACTATCATATCTATGACTCTAGAGTCTTATAGACTATGTAGACACAGACTCTGAATAATATCTATAATTATGTAAATGATACTTTAATGTAAATATATAGTTGTAAATCGACTTACATTTCAACATTCATATCCGTATGCCTCTATCATCTCTCTCCCTCTAGACCATTTTGAACTTTTGATTCCCGCAATACAGCAGAAACCACATTAAAATTGTTTCACATCTTCATCAACATTGCTTTTCATGATTAATTCTCTCAGAAGGGTATGTCTTCACTGACCATTTTCATTTGTTGACATTTGCAGTGTCGGTGTGACTTTGAGTCTGTAACTTATTTTCAAATCTTTCTGTGGAAAGGCCACTTCTTGATCAGAAAGATGCTGGCTCATTTGGGCTTTATTTTTTTATATAGCATTTTGAATGGTAAATCATCTTCTTTATCCTTTAAAAAGACTTGCTTGTACCTGAGATTTTTATGGAGTATTTTACTCCTGAATATCCCAAGTACATGGAAGAAGAAGAAAAGGAATAATGATTCTTATACCTGTCCTTCAACTTCAACAGTTATGATGCTTAGCTTAATCTTTTTTTAAAAAAGATTGATTTATTGATGCATACAAGAACTGGGGTGCAGGCCAGAGGGGTGGGCAGTGAGAGGACTCCCCAGAGACAGAGTGGGGAGCAGAACAGGCAGATCCACTGAAACCCACTGCTGAGGGGAGACAGGAGGGGTCTGCTGTGCCCTGTGGGAAGTTCCCTGGCCAGGGAATGAACTCGTGCTGCAGGGGCTGTGGACAGCTCCATGGGCTGAGACTTAACCCCTGTGCCACCAGGGAGGCCCTAATCTTTCATTTTTGACCTCATACCTCATCCTCCATTTTCATTTGGCCTCATCATGTTGCTTCAAAATACATCAGAACCATTATTTTTCAACCTAACCTCTGTGTTTTCGCCACAGCTAAAATATCACCAGTCTCTGAAGGTCATCAAGAAACAAATCCTAGAAATAAAAACGCTTATTCATAGCTTGCCCCACACGAGGTCTGTGCGTGGCGGTGGGCTGATTTGTCTCTTGGGTTACCTTTGCATCCATCTCTCCCCTGTCCGGGCCTTCTGTGCGAATTCTTGTGGAACTGCTGTTGCTTCCTCATGCCTTGTGAAAGTAGGTTAGCGCGTCAGCAAAAGGGAGTGCTCGGTGGTTCTCAAAGGAGCAGAAGTATTTTCCTTAATGCTCCTGGGTCTTAGTCGCCGGTCTCAGGGAGGGGGCAAAAAGATGCTCAGGTGTGTGAGCAGGGCACAGGATTCTTCTCATCCGGTACCCAACAAATGGATGCTTCTGCAGAGGGAGCGAGAAAGGAGTGGAAGGAAGCATGTGTCCCATTATTTCTCTCTCTCTCTCTCTCTCTCTCTCTCTCACACACACACACACACACACACCAAGCACACGTATTCACCTTCCCATCTTTTCCCTTTGCCAGCTCATGCTTTTCTTTTCAATAATTTATTTATTGGTGCACATGAGAGCTGGGGTGCAGGCCAGAGGTGTGGGGGTGAGAGGACTCCCCAGAGGCAGAGTGGGGAGCAGAAGCCATGGAGGCCCCTGAGTTTATCTTTTTCATAGCTGCATACTATTCCATTGTGTATATAGACCATGTCTTTTTAAAAAAGATTTATTTATTTACTTTTTGCGTAGATGAGCTGGGGTGCAGGCCAGAGGTGCGGGGGTGAGAGAACTCCCCAGAGGCAGAGTGGGGAGCAGAAGCCATGGAGGCCCCTCAGCTCATCTTTTTTGTGGCTGCATACTATTCCATTGTGTATACAGACCACATCTTTTTAAATAAGATTGATTTATTTTTGCATAGATGAGCTGGGATGCAGGCCAGAGGGGTAGGGGTGAGAGGACTCCCCAGAGACAGAGTGGGGAGCAGAAGCCATGCAGGCCCCTGAGTTCATCTTTTTTGTGGCTGCATACTATTCCATTGTGTATACAGACCAAGTCTTTTTAAAAAAGGTTTGTTTATTTACTTTTTGCGTAGATGAGCTGGGGTGCAGGCCAGAGATGTGGGGGTGAGAGGACTCCCCAGAGACACAGTGGGAAGCAGAACAGGCAGATCCACTGAAACCCACTGCTGAGGGGAGCCGCGGAGAGACAGGAGGGGTCTGCTGCGCCCTGTGGGAAGCTCCCTGGCCGGGGATCGAATTCGTGCTGCAGTGGCTACCGATAGCTTCATAGGCTGAGACTTAACCCCTGCACCCCCAGGGAGGCCCTAGATCTTAATTATTCTAACCACACGAAAGAACAATGTCAAAGGATAAAGGTGGGGGAAGAGTATTTTTGACCATTGAACCGAAGTGCTGTAGAAAGACTGTGTGTAGGAGCTTGCACGAAGGCTGGATTCTCAAGGCTTGTTCCACTTGGTACTTATAAACTAGCACGATTTACTGAAAATAGATGGCTCATTCTATATACTTCATACACTTAGGTGATTTACTGCTAAATGCCTCTTTATCTTTTCAAATCTTCTTTGCCTGCATCCGCGTCTCTGGAGTTTTTTTGTTGTTCCTGTTTTTCAAAGATGGTGCCGTGGAAAAGCTTTGTCCAATTTCCCATTCTGGTCCATGCCTAGAAAATCGAGAGTGATAAATTTTAGGACTGTCAAGGATCTGGGCGCTTAATCATTTACAGTCTTACATTAAAGCTGTCAATGTGCTGGTCCCGCTGTTTATTTCCACTGCGTGCCGAATGGATGACTCACTGCACTTTTTAATTTCGTTGGAAAGATTTGGGTGAGAATTAACAATGTGGACAAGAAATGGATTTCTCGAGTACTCGTCAGAGTTGTGGTATTACTTAGGAGGAGAGGAATTGTGTAAAACCGATGATATATTTTGTGTTGCTTTTTCTTAATTATCAATTGAATTTTTTGGTTTTTTTCTCCTGAACTTGAATAATGCAGAAAATCAAACTATTGGCAGAGAACGTCGAGTGGGAGCAAATCTAAGACACACACAAGTGTTTTATTAAATGTGTATCATTTAAAAAAGGGGTGCCTGAAAGGTGGGATGGGTGCCTGCAAGGTGTGTGCTGGAGGAGTGGATGATAAAACTTGGCCTGGATAGACGAAGGGGCAGATTGAGGTCATTTGTGTTCATTGGAACAATTATAGACAAATCTGGACATCCAGGATGACTCCTGCAAGCCCATTTTAGTTTTTTTCTCACCTGATCTTGGCGTTATTTAGCAACTCGGAATTGACAAAGATTCAAGTTTCTCCTCCCCCTTTTTCGTTCAGAAAGTTAGCAGAAATTTCTTTCAGAAGTTTAATTTTCTTTCAGAAATTGGGGATTTCAGAAATTGCGAACTCCAGAAATCACTTGTAGAAATTTAGCAGAAATTTCAGAAATTTAATTCTCTTTCAGAAGTTGGGAGTTTCAGGAATTTAATTTTCTTTTAAGAAATTGGGGATTTCAGAAACAGAATTTCAGAAATCACTTACAGAAATTTAGCAGAAAAACTTTTTTCAGAAATTGAGAATTTCAGAAGTTGCTTATAGAAATTTGGCAGACATTTCTTTCAGAAATTTAATTTTCCTTCAGAAATCGAGAAGTTCAGAAATTACTTCTGGAAATTTAGCAGAAATTTCTTTCAGAAATTTAATTTTCTTGCAGGAATCAAATTTAGGAATTGAGAATTTCTTTCAGCCATTGCTTAGAGAAACTTAGAATCTTAGCAGAAGAAAACTAAAGAAATAATGGAAAATCCTAGGGATTTGGTTTAGATTTTAAAACACCTGGGACATAGTTGGAGGTTTAAAAAGCCGCTTGCATTTGCCAATTTTTGCATGGGTGCGTGCAAGTCGGCCATGGGTGCTGAGTGACGGCAAAATCTTGGGGCCTCTCTGTAATCACGGCACACACTTCTGCAGGGTCTGCCCTCAGCCCCACCGCCCTTCTCGTTGTCCGGGCCAGAGGTGTCCCTTCTCTGCTTACTCTTTTGAGCTGCCTCCTTCGGGGTTGTCCCAGCTGTCTGAGACACACAGTGGGTTTATCACCCATCAGGGACTCGTGCAACTAGAAGCAAGAGTTTCCCGTGTGCAAAAGTCGACGTAGCTCTGAGCTCTTCCTAGGCTGGAGAAAATGAAGCAACCAAGCGTCTTGTATTTCTTCATGGGGAATACCTGTGAGTGTTACCAGGCCTGTAAAATAACCCACCAAGGCCTCTCCGACCCTAAAACAGCACACTGAAATCCTGCAGGAACACGACTAAAATAACCCCAGAGTTCCCAGGGAAGGAGCTTGGTGGTGCTTGACTCTGTGTGGGCTGCTGACGACTTTGTAATGGCTGCTGCAAAACCAACACTGCCTGTTCCTTTTAACTGTGCGCCTTTTAAAAGAAGATTTATTTATTTATGCATACAAGTTGGAGTGTACGCCAGAGGTGCAGGGGAGGGTGAGAGGATTCACCAAAGACAGAGAGGGGAGCAGAAGCCAGGGAGGCCTCTGAGTCCATCTTTTTCATAGCTGCATACTATTCCATTGTGTATATAGACCACGTCTTTTTTATTTTTAAAGATTTTTTTTATTTACTTCTCCATAGAAGAGTTGGGTGCAGACCAGAGGTGCTGAGGGTGAGAGGACTCACCAGACACAGAGTGGGGAGCAGAACTGGCGGATCCACTGAAACCTGCTGCTAAGGGGAGCAGCGGGGAGGCAGGAGGGGTCTGCTGTGCCCTGTGGGAAGCTCCCTGGCCGGGGATCGAACTCGTGCTGCAGCGGCTGCGATAGCCTCATAGTGCTGAGACCTAACCCCTGCGCCGCTAGGGAATCTCCCCACTTTGTATTTGACATACAAGCTGGAGCGGTCTCTGGAGCTCTTCACTCAGTGGAAGCAGCTATGAGTGTAGACTTGTAACAGTCAAGTGGTGTCAAGCGAATTGTTGCAGTGTGGGAGGAGGGGACTATACTTGCCTGGTTGATGTTTTTCCTGCCCACGATCACGTTCTCTGAGGACAGGATTTGGGTCTCAGCCTCTGGGATCCCTTCTCTGTCCTGGCATCTCATTCGCGACCTCAGTGTTTGTGAAATGTGCCACTTGGGATTTCCAGACTGTTCCCTGGAGTGACGGGTAAAGGGCCAAGCTCCTGGGGTGTCTTCTTGCAGTCAGGGACACACGCCTTCCAGCTCCTTGAAATACTCACATCCTTGCACTTTGCGCTCTAGGTGCCTTCTGGACCTGCTACCGGCTGGCAGGTCCCTGTGAGCCCCAACTGCTCCGCCGTAGAGATGGATTTACACGGGGAGCATCGCTGGAGACTCTGTCGTAGTGGCGACCTTGTTCGTAGCTTCCACGCCTGAGATCGCAGAGGTCTGTATCTCGGACTTTCCCCAACACATTCGCGGCTCCTCAGTTTCATCTCCGTGCACCGACGATTGAAAATCTATGATTTTCAACATTTTTTTGTTTTTTATATTTATATATATTTCTATTAATCTATTTTTATATTTTAATATGATTTTTAAAGTTCTTTAAAGATTAATTTATTTTTGCATACAAGCTGGGGTACAGGCCAGAGGCGTGGGGCGGCGAGAGGGTTCACCAGAGACAGAGTGGGGAGCAGAACAGGCAGATCAGAAACACACTGCTGAGGGGAGCAGCGGGCCAGGCAGGAGAGGTCTGCTGCACCATGTGGGATTCTCCCTGGCCTGGCACTGCCGACAGCTCCACAGCGCAGCGCTTAACCGCTGTGCCACCAGGGAGGCCCCATATTTTAATATTTTTTAGTATTTTTAAAACTTATCTTCTATGTAAATCCCTCAGCTGGAAGGCCCAGTGCGAGTGTTTGCAAATGTTAGGTCTCAGGCAGGAAGCGGTTTTAGGTGAGAACAAAACAAAACGTAATTCTGGCTTCACTTAAAAAAGATGCTCCCTTCTTCCATACTACCCAGCAATCCCACTTTTGGGAATCTACCCAAAGGACACAAAACACTAATCCGAAAGGACACATGCACCTGTATGTTCATTGTGGCACTGTTCACAATAGCAAAGGTATGGAAGCAACCCAGATGCCCAAAAATAGATGACTGGATCAAGAAGATGTGGTACATGTACACAATGGAATACTATTCAGCATGGAAAGAAGATAAACACATGCAATTTGCAGCCACATGGATGGAATTAGAGGGGATCATACTCAGCGAAACAAGCGAGAAAGAAAGCGAAAAATATCGAACGGTTTCACTTATAACAGGACTTTAGGGAAACCAAACAGGAGAGAGACACTTGGGGGGGTGGTGGGAGGAAGGGAGGATAAGGGCACAAAATGGAGTAAAAAAGGACACCAGGGATCATGGAGATGGATCACGGGTGAATTGTTCGTGGGTGACCCAAGGGGACTACAAAGTGTAAAAGGCATAAATAACAATAAAAATATATATTTATTAAAAAAAAGAAAGATTCTCCCTTGGTGGTCCTATTTGGGTCTTGAAGCCTTCGGAAGCGCTCACCCCATCCTCATCTGAGAGCAGAAGCAAGACGTTTGTCATCGTGGAACGTCATCCCAAAACCGTTGAAAGACCCACGTGGATGTCTTAGAGTCAAGCTCAGAGTCAAACGAAGCCGACGTCGCCCTGTCCCCCGAGGACACGCAAAAACGACGGAGACAGGATGGGGTCAGCAGGGGCCGCGGCCGGCGGTGTTTGCTGGCCCTCGGTGCCGCTGTGTGTGCGGAAGCAGCATCCTGTGGTGTGGTGGGGACACTGCATGGCGCTGAGTCTTAGTCTGATGCACAAGCCGTCTGCAGGGGCCTCCCTGGGGGCGTAGGGGTCAGTCTCAGCCTATGAAGCTATTGCAGCTGCTGCAGCGCGAGTTCGATCCCCGGCCAGGGAGTTTCCCACGGGGCGCAGCAGACCCCTCCTGTCTCCCCGCTGCTCCCCTCAGCAGTGGGTTTCAGGGGACCCGCCTGTTCTGCTCCCCACTCTGTCTCTGGGGAGTCCTCTCACCCCCTCAACTCTGGCCTGCACCCCACTCATCTATGCAAAAGTAAATTAAAAAATTTTACTTAAAAAGACATGGTCTATATACACAATGGAATAGTACGCAGCTATGAAAAAGACAAACTCGGGCCTCCATGGCTTCTGCTCCCCACTCTGTCTCTGGGGAGTCCTCTCACCCCCTCACCTCTGGCCTGCACCCCAGCTCATCTATGCAAAAGTAAATAAAAAAATTTTACTTAAAAAGACGTGGTCTGTATACACAATGGAATAGTACGCAGCTATGAAAAAGACAAACTCAGGGGCCTCCATGGCTTCTGCTCCCCACTCTGTCTCGGGGATTCCAGTCCCCCCCACCCCAGTTCTTGCATGCATAAATCAATAAAATCTTTAAAACAAAAACAGAACCCGCACATCCCTCGGCGATGGCGGGGGTCGTGCTGTTCTTGAGCCCGAAATCCCCCGTAGCCCCCATCGGCCGCCTGGACGTGCCCATTGCTACGTGCCCGAGGCAGGCTGGGGTCCCTGCTGCAGGCCGGGTGGCAGCCTCCCCGATGTCCAAGCGCCCGCCGGTGTGAGAGCAGCCTCAGGGGACTCCACGGTGCACGCACGAGCTGGGACCCAGGGTCCTGGCGCCGAGTGACCGCGGAGATGGCCATGCCGGCCTCCAGCCCAGGCCACGCTCGTCTCCTGTGAGCTCCCAGCGGCGGGAAAGGTGGCGTCTCGGGCTCGGCAGAGCTCCCCCTGCAGAGGCCGACCGGTGTGGACTGGCTCTCGCAGGGAAGGCTTGCAGGAATCTAGTAAGACTCCCCGCCGTGCTGGGCAATGAGGTCTTCGCCGGACACGAGCCCGGGGTGTCCCAGCCGTGTTGGGGCCTCCTTGTAGATCCTGCCACGGCGCGGGAGCTCAGGCCCTGCGTGCGGCCGAGGCCAGCGGGAGGCCGGGGGGCCAGCTGGGGAGGCCGGGGCTGCAGCGACGCTGTTTCTCCTCGCAGGGACCATGTGCTGACCAGGCGGAGCTGCCCTGCGGGTGCTGGGAGCGTCTCCAGAGGCGTCTCCTCGGAGGGACGTGGGATGGTGAGTCTCCGCGGCGGCCTGGGCGTGTCCAGCCGGGAAGCGGCCGTGTGCCGCGCGGGGCCGGGAGGAGCCCTTCTCCCGAGTCGCTCTGGAGGGAGCGGAAAGTGCCGCGTGGGCAGTGTCCAGCTCCGCGGGCGGCGCCCTGAGGCCAGGCCTCCCCGAGGGCCACTTCCCGGCGGCCCCTCGCTGGGCGCGGACGTGTGTGGCGGGCCAAGCCCTCCCCAAGTGGCTGCCCGCTGCAGACCCCACTGCGGCCTCGAGTCGGGCCCTCGGCGTTTCCGCGGCCCTGGCCTCTCGGCTTTGGTGACCGCAGGGTGGTGCTGGCACGCGGGCCGCGGGGCAGCTGCTGGTCCGTGAGGCCACCGGGTCCCTCCTGTCCCTGCAAAGCAGATGTCGAGTGAACCCCAAGGACGGAGAAGTAGGGGAGCGGTTGACTTCACACCAGACAGGTGGGTTTATACAGGTGAAGGAAGGAGGGAGGGGAGAATGGAGGCGAAGAGAGAAGAATGAAGGGAGGGAAGGAGGGAAGGAGAGGGAAGGAAGGAGGGAGGAGGAAAGGAAGGAAGGGGGAAGGAGGAAGGAAAAGGAAGGAGAAAAGGAAGGAAGGAAGGAAGGAAAGGAGGATGGAAGAAGGAAAGAAGGACAGAAGGAGGGAAGGAAGAAGGAAGGAAGGAGGAAGGAAAGAAGAAGGAAGGAAAGAAAAAGGAAGGAAGGAAGGAAGGAGGGAGGGAGGGAAAGGAGGAAGGAAGGAAGAGAAGAAGGAAGGAAGGAGGGAGGGAAGATTGGAGGCGAAGAGAGAAGAATGAAGGGAGGGAAGGAGGGAAGGGGAGAGAAGGAAGGAGGGAGGAGGAAAGGAAGGAAGGGGGAAGGAGGAAGGAAGGAAAAGGAAGGAGAAAAGGAAGGAAGGAAGGAGAAAAGGAAGGAAGGAAGGAAAGGAGGACGGAAGGAAGGGAGGAAGAAGGAAAGAAGGAGAGAAGGAGGGAAGGAGAGAGAAGGAAGAACGGAGGAGGAAAGGAAGGAGAAAAGGAAGGAAGGAAGGAAAGGAGGACGGAAGGAAGAAGGAAGGAAGGAGGGAGGGAGGGAAAGGAGGAAGGAAGGAAGGGGGAAGGAAGAAGGAAGGAAGGAAGAGAGGAAGGAAGGAAGCAAAAAGGAAGGAAGGAGCTTTGGGAAGGAAACTTCCCACCCTAGCCTCCTTCGTCCAGTCTCCTAGACCCCTTGACTCTTAGAGGAAGGTCTTGGCAATGGGTTTTCAAGCCGTTCGGGGGTGCCCTTGGGGACTCTCTTAGAAGCCCCAAAGTTCATCCCAAGGAGAACTGGTTCTGAGTCACCTCAGAACAAGGGACCACCCCAGCTGTGTCCTGCAGCTCCGGAAACCCCATTTCCCTCTCTCCGTGCTGGGGCCGGGGCGGAGCCAGGAATGGACATTGGCGGTGCGAGGCCAGGGGGTCTGGGGTTCCCATGGCAACTCATCAGCTGAAACTTCGGGTGCGTTTTCAGCAGCACCAAACGGCGTTTCTGTGACTCCTCCACCGAAATCGATTTGATCAGCCGCTGGGCTGTGGGTCCAAACATCGTCTATAAACAGAACAGAGACAGAACCGCATCATTTCACGTCGCTGCATATATGGGGGGGTGTTTTCTAGGGCCTCTTCGATCCTTTGCCTTCGGCTCTTGCCCAAAGCCACGCTGAAGTCCCCTGGACCCCAACCGCCCGGCTTATTTTGGTCGAATGCCAAGAGGTCAGATTTCAGAGTAGAACAGGGAACAAGTGTCTTTAGCTTGGTGGATCCACTTACACCCTCTGCCTGCTATTTGCACTGAGATCTTGTTTGATCTCCGGAGGACATGGACACTCTGGCGGGCAGTCAGGTCAGGAGAGTGTCCTTAGAGGTCGTGCGTCGTGGGAGATGGGATGGCCTCGTGCTGTCCTGTGGACACTCCCGACACCAGCGCCCCAGAGCTGAGTGGCCATGCCTCGGCCGCTCACACACTCCATTAATCGGCCCTTTCCACTGGATTTGCCCGTCCATCCATGGGGTGGGTGTGACTCTCCAGGAAGGTGGATGGTACCGTAATCCCCGTACCTTGGTGACGAAGTTGGCGTCGCTTGAGCCAGCGGGTTTGGCGTGGTCTCCTGTGAGGGTTTCGTGCGGGAAAAGGCAGCGGCTTGCTCGAGTGCAAGAGATGACTTTCACACATCTTCCCTGACCTGTTTAATGACGTGCATTTTTCAGGGCAAAGCAATACTCCGTCGCTTCAGTTTGCGTGTCTGTGCGGGGAGAGGGTGTTGTCTACTTCTCGCCTGTTGCTGTCGGACATGGCTGGGGCTTGTCATTACTGACCGGCTGTATTTCCGCGTAGGTGATGATGGTGCGGTTGCCTCAGAAAGGTCTGGGACTCTGCCCTGTTCTCAGTGGATGCTGGAAGCTGATTCCAAAGAACCAATATCATTTTATCGACCTCTTGTCACAATTGCGTCTTCACCTCTGAGTGTATAAGGCTCACCTCATCCTCCACCGAAGTCCTAATCATCTCATTAATGCTTTTACTCCCATCTCACCTCCATCTCCACGCCCCTCTGGCATCCGCTCTATTTTTCAGTCTCAAGAGTTATTTTTGTTGCGACTTGTTCTTTCGTTGGCTTTGCTCACTGATATTTCACGTGAGAGAAACCATGCGGTCCTTATCTTTCATTTTCTGACTTCTTTGCTTTGCGTCACCTCCCTCCAAGTTCCTTTGGTATGGTCCCCTATGGTGAGATGATATCCTTATTAATGGCTGCATAATATTCCACTGTAGGGCTAGATCACAGTTTCGTTATCCAGATCCAACAGTGGGATTGGAGTTGTTTCTATGTCTTTGCTGTTGGGACTAATGGCTGCACCCCAGCTCTTGTGTGCATCAGTCGATAAATCTTTAAAAAAAAGAAACTTAAAAATGAAATACCTTATAGCCCTGGCACCCTACTCCTTTTCGAACATTTATCCACACAACATGGGAACATTAATCCCCCAAATTGCACGCTATTTGCAGTAGCTGGAACATGGAAACAACCTAAGCGCCTATGGATAGAAGATGAGATCAAGAAGTTGTGGTCTCGCTACACCGTGGAATACTATACAGCCACGAAGAAGGGCACAATGCAGCCATTGACCGTAAAATGGGAGTTCTAGTGTCGTAAAGCAAGTCAGAAGGGACAGAAACAATTACTGGACGTTTACGTGATGGATGATTTGACAAAGTACTTATCAAACAAACAAACGTTAATCAATGTTGGGAGGGTTTTGAAGTTGAGAGTGGGGGAAGGGAGAAAGGGTCTCATGGGTTTAAGGGATGATGGGGGAAGGCAGCGCTGAGGATGTCTTTGAGGCAGAGTGGATGGACCATTGTTCATGCACTGGGTGGGTCATCTCTGCTCTTGCGAAGCTTCACGCTGTGTTCCTGTGCAGCTTCGGCTCAGCGCTGTGGAGGGAAGTGGCCGCTTAGGACTTAGCAGCCCAGGAGTACGAGCGAGGTTGGTGTGGACCTCTCCCCGCTCTCTGTCCGGCAGCTGAGAAGTGAGGGAATGAGCCTGGGTGAGGGCAGTTTTGCTGTTCTGGAAGGACGCTGTTATTCTCTGTGTGAGGCTCCCTTTGGTGTGAGTCTCGCATCGATCTGCCTTTGACTTCATCTGACTCTTTTTCATCTTGCGGAAGCTCCTCGGCGCTTTGTCACATCAGCTGGAGAAGATCACGTCATCCTGACCGTGTTAGTTATGGCTCGATGCCTCTAGCTGAAGAAGAAAGCAGAAGTCCCCGTAGACGCTTGGGAAAATGCTCACTGTCACTTTCGATAAGAGAGAGGAGGGTGAAACTACAATGAGACACTGTCACACCCTTGAGAATGTCCTGTAACAAAAAGTCCCCCAGCAAGAATTGCTGGGAGGAGCCTGGGACGCTGCTGGTCGGTGTGTTATCTGATGCAGCCATCATGGCTTTACCTTAAGAAACTAAAAATGGAAATACCTTTGGCCCAGCCACCCTACTTCTTGGACATTTATCCAGGCAATGTGGAAACATTAATCCCCAAAACCGCACGCTCTGCAAGGTTTACTCCTTTTTTATTTGCAGTATCTGGAACATGGAAACAACCTAAGCGCCTATGGGTAGAAGGTTAGATCAAGAAGTTGTGGTCTGTCCACACCGTGGAGTACTATACAGCCACGAAGAAGGATGCGATGAAGCCATTGACAGTAAAATGGGAGTTCTAGTGTCGTAAAGCAAGTCAGAAGGACAGAAACAAATACTGGACATTTACATAACAGATAAGTTGATAAAGTACTTATCAAACGAACAATCAACGTTGGGAGGGTTTTGAGCTTGAGGATTTTGAAGGGAAAAAGGGTCTCAGGTATATAAGGGATGATAAGGAGAAAGCAAAGCAAAGCAGTTCTTATGGAATTTTTCTATAGGTCATAATAATTTGGAGCCCTAGAGTGTCACTTCTGGAGACTTTAACCCCCAGTAGTTGTTGTTCTGTCTTCTGTTTGCACAGGAGAATATAAATGAGTTAGCATTGACTTATCTGTAATTAAGTCTTCTGAATGGACTAGTATTTTAGCTGCTATATTTTCTTCTCAATTACTTAGAAAATTTAAGCCTTCCTTGGGGAATGCTGACTCTTTCACTTGTCCTCTTAATGGTAATTGATTGGCTTGTTGAAATTATGCTGTTCTGGGAAGAAGGTTAACAAATAAGGTCTGGCCAGGTAGTAAACTAACGGTGTCAGAGGAATGAAGAGGACTTTCTGTCCAAGATCTGCGTCCTCGGGATTTTCTTCCCTTTCAAAAGCCGCAGATTTTGAACAAAGTTCAGCTTGAAGATGGGCACTATGTCCGTGACAGACTTTGAATTTTAGGCTGTGTGTCTCCATGAGCTCCTTTATTATTCGCGCTTCTTCTCCAGTCTTTACGATGATTCGTTGATTAAAAACCTGCACGAAACTCAATCTGTGGACACTAGAGTTGTATGTCTAAAAATATCGGCCTGTCGGAAAAGTCGGGATGTGATTTTTCTCTTTCGACCCAGTGTGCATGGCCAACACTTGCTCAACAGGCAGCGGATCGATGAGTGAAGAAGGATCATCTTTCCATCTTTATGCTTGGAAATAGGATTCGAGCTGATTTAACTTGAAGTGCCAGTCGACTCACCGTCACTCAGCTCTGGCAGGAATTTTAACACCATTTCTGCGGGTCCTTCTTGGAAATCACGTGCCATTGGCTTCACTGGCAAAAGGACGTTGAGCACCAGATGAGCTGGCATTTTGGACAGTTTGACCGGACTCGACCGCAGGAGAAAGCCGGTTCAACTTCACGGCCTTTTGGAGTACAAAGACGGCGTTTGAAGCCATTTTCAGCGCTGGAGACGTCTGTTTGGTAGCGTTGAAAAGTAATGAATTGATCCTGCGCCTTAGAGAGCAATGTAAATGGGAAAGAAACCTCGAGAAGACCCGACTTCCAGGATTGAGTGTTTCCCCCCTGGGAAGGGCCTGCGCTCCCTACTTCCACTGAGGATCTTTCAAATCCGTTCCTCTCCCTTTCCTGGGGTGGGTGACCTCGGTCTTTGCCCCCGAGGGACACCCCGTGTCCTTACCCCCGGCCAGTGTCCTTCCAGATGGACTCAGGCTTATCCCCAAAGCCTCCCCTCTGTCCGCGGGGTTTAAACTTCCTCTGGCTCGGAAGCCGAACTCCGTGGGCAGCCCACGGCCAGCCGAGGCGCAGGGCACGCGGCCAGGGGCCCCGGAGGACGCTGACGGAGGCGGAGGACAGACGAGGCTGTCGAGGAGGCCGTTGAGGTGCCCGCGGGCGCGGGGCCGGGCGTCTGATGTGCAGCCCCACCTGCCTGCGCTTTCGGCACAACCGATGTCGGGGCTTCGTCTTTCGTGCCCCACGCACCTGCCGTCGCGACGACGGCCCCGTCCTCAGATTTGCAGATGGCAGCGAGGCGCTCGTGCCAGTTGCACCGCGGGATTCGGCGCACGGGCCGTTCAGTCCGAGCGCCTGCTGCAGAAGAGGCGCGGACTCAGGGAGAGGTCGTCCCGGCAGGGAGGAGACACTCGTGGAGAGGAGGGAGCGGCGGAATCAGGGTGCTTTGACGCGTGTCCACGGGCTTCCTCTGGCTCTGGAAGCTTCCAGTGGCCGCTGTGTCCATGTCCTGGTCAGTGAGTCTGCGTCCTCTGCTCTCCTTCGCCGGACCTGCAGGCAGCGGTTTCTGCAAGGACGTGTTGCCTGCTCACGCCTCCTGCGCTGACCTGTCTGCGCTAGAAACGCAGCTCTAAAAATAGATCTGATGAATCCCTTTGGCAAACGCTGCTCCTGTGTTCAGGAGGGTGATTTTGTGAAGTGACTTCTCATCACGGCTGCTGGAGAAGCAACAGAAGCACCGGCTTCTTCTCTTTCATGGGACCGAAAAATACTGTGCGTTGCAGCCATCACACTCACAGGTATTGTCCCAAATGAGCTGAAAATGCAACATCCGCCCAAAAACCTGTGTGTGGGTGTTTATGGCAGCTCTGCGATGACCAAATCTTGGAAACCACCAATTCAGCCTTCAGGGAGGGGAGCCATAAATCAGCTGTGGTGCAGCCAGATGAGAGAATACTATACAGCCCCAAAGAAGAACGAGCCACCAGACAATGGAATATCATACAGCCCTGAACAGAAAACATCCCAGCAGATGATGGAATATTACTATACTGCCCCAAAGAAGAATGAACCACCAGAGAACAGAATACCATACAGCCCTGAAAGAGGAAAATCCCAGCAGATGCTGAAATACTATGCAGCCCTAAGCAAGAACGAGCCACCAGACAACTGAATAACATACAGCCCTGAAAAGGAATATCCCAGCAGCACGATGGACTACGATACAGACCTAAAGAAGAACGAGCCACCAGGCAATGGCATACCATACAACCCTGAAGAGGACATACCCCAGCAGCACAGGGGAATACAATGCAGCCCTAAAGAAGAGACGAGCCACAGACAACGCAATACCATGCAGCCCTTTAGAGGAAACACCCCAGCAGATGATGGAATACTTTACAGTCCTACAAAGAGATGAGCCACCAGAAAATGGGACATTATACAGCCCCGAAAGAGGAAACATCCCACCAGATGAAGGAAAACTATACAGTTGTAATGAGGGCTGAGCCATGAGATGATGGAATACTATACAGCCCTAAATAGGAATGAGCTATCAAGCCCTGAGGAGACATGGAAGAGACTCAGAGACAGAGGACTAGATGAAGTAAGCCCTTCTGCAAGGACAGCATACCGTGTGTGCCCAGCCGGATGACATGCTGCTTGAGGCACAACTATGGAGACGGTACAGGCAGCAGAGGTGGCCCAGGCTTGGGTTAGGGGAAGATGGCTAGGGGGAGCATGGAGGCCTTTTAGGGCTGTGAAACTGGGCTTCTGACACTGTAAGAATTAACACACGTCACCACCTTTTGTTCAAACTTAACCACCCCAAGGATGAACCCTAATACGTCTGTGGATGTTGGGTGATGCATAGTAGGGGTTCTTGGTGGGTTAAGAACTTAGGTGGCGTCTGATAGGAGAGGTGGAGAGTGAGGGCCCTGCAGAAGCGAGGGGGGTGCTTTTGAGAATTCTCCGGACGTCCTCACTTTTGCTCTTGCAGCTGCAGTGAGGAGATTCCTCCCCACCACCCTGAGTTCTCTGGGGTGCTCCCACCACTCTAACATAAGAGAAAGACACATCTAATTAGTTTCTTAAGGAGAAAACCTCCACAGATGGGGTTTCTCAGAGGCCTGGACACAGGAGGAGGAGGTGGGAGGAGCCTGGGGCTTGCAGGGGGCTCTCAGGACAACAGAGGAGAAGGGACCCCCAGCATAGAAACCATTTCCCTGCCACAGATGGGGTCTTCTCCCCAGAGGGGTTATTTCTGCTGGAAATCTTGATTCCAGAACGTGCCCCTGTGTTACGCTGGTTGAGAGGGGAGCCGTGTCCTCCTCAGCCCCCTGGACACCGGCGGCCTCAGCTGACACGGTCCGCCGGCCGGAGTTACACATCTCGGGGGCTTTCCTGGTCATCTCGGGGGGCCTGTTCTGAGCATCTTGGGAGGTCTGTTGTAAACGTTTGGGGGCCTGTTGTGAGTATCTTGGG
>PVIJ01020257.1:0-21407 GCA_004024925.1 Scalopus aquaticus | reverse complement strand
CCTGTCCACCTGCCCCTCCACCCAAATGCTTTCTATTCCAGCCAGACCTGTCTCTTAAAAATGTCCAGAGGATGTGCTCACCCCTGCACATGTACACAGATACCCATGGCCTGGCAGAGTTCCCCTCCACCAACCCAGTCCTGTGTGAGTCTGACCCAGCCCGAACCCACAGCCTCTCCCTGGGCAAAGCCTGCTCCAGAACACCAACCCAGTGATTTCTCCTTCCTTTACTCCTTTCACATTATTTTCTGCACTGAAAATTAGCACGTGATGGTCTATGCTGTCTTCTTCTCTAATCATCTGTACCAAGTAAAGCACTCCTTAAAAATATCTAAAAAAAATACTCATCTATTAAACTCTGTCTTGTACATCTGCTTGGTTTCCCCACCTAGACAGAAAATCCATGTATTTACAGTGTGCCTGTTTCCCACAGCCCCATGTAGGGTTGGACATATAGTTAATAATCAATGCTTATAAAAAAATGTTTGAAATTATTTGATTTTCTTTCTCTCCATATACATGTTCTCCCCCTCCCCCACTTCTGTATAGAATAAAGGGACTCTATGCTGTTTGATTTATATTATCAAGAACAGGTTTGAGTGATTTTCTTAAATGATTAACACAGACCTTATAGAGACCACATGAAGTGGGTATAACTCTTCCAAGGGAGTTTCTGGACAACAGAGGGATCGCCATTGTGCTACCCCACCCTATTCTTTTCCCAAGTGAATGCTGTAAGATGGGCTTATTCATTCAACAAATATTTCTGAGGCATCTACTATAATGTTTTTCAGCCCAGAGTGGATATTTGAGCTTATAAAAAAAAATAGTCAGAAATATATTTAAAAAAAATTCTCATCTAGTAGTAATTTGATTTATTTGTTCATTTATTTAATTGAGGTATAGTTGTCAGGTGTATGACATCATAATTTGATATGCATATATATTGTGAAATGATCCATGCAGTAAGGCTAGTTACAACCATCATCCTACTTAATTATAAAATGTCTTCCCTTGTGATGAGAGCTTTTAATATTTATGCTCTTGGCAATTTTCAAACATGCATCACAGTGCTATTAACTAGGGTCTCCACTCTGTACATTACATCCCCGGGACTTACATATTTTGTAACTGGAAGTTTGTCTCTTATGACCCCTTCACAATTTTACCCACACACAATGCACCTCCAGCTAAGGCCAATATTTTCTCTGTATCCATGAGCTTTTTATTTTTTCAGATTCTTTATATAAGTGAGATGATATGGTATTTGCATTTCTCTGTCTGATTTACTTCCCTTAGCATAACACCCTCAAGGTCCATCCATGTTATCACGAAGAAATTTGGATTTAATTATTTGGAAGTAGGGCCCAAGCACAGATATTTTAAAAGCATTCCGAGTGATTTTAGGTAATAAATTTTATTGTGGATCACTGGGAAAAAAAGAACAAACCACCCCCACCCCCACAGACATACACACAGAGGTACAGTCCAGACCTTGGGAAGATCATGTCCAATGAGGAAGATGGTGAGTGTGGCAGATACTCCAAGGTCACCTTAGAGGGTAATGGGGCCAGGTGTGGCAGCCCACTAAGGGAAGGATTCACAGGAGAGCTTCTGAGAGATAAAACCAGACCTGACTTGAAAGCTGGCAGTAGGATTAATTCAAGTGAGAAACAAGAGGGTTACAAGCCAGGTGCCCAAAGCAAGGTGAGAGCAATGGTGATTTCATAGATGATGGTGCTGGATTGAGTTGTGGTCAGTGGGTCCTGTGGGAGCCACGTACCACACCCAGATCTGGCCCATGAGCTCCCCAGTGGGAAGCCCTTTGTCCCCACATCCACCCATGTTAAACCTGAGTTTCTTTGACATCTACTGGATGAACTAGAAGGCAGCTGAAGACCGAGAATTAGCAGAGACAAGGAGGTAGTGGGAAGGTGAGGCTTGCAACAACCCATGGGAGCTCACTTTATCTTTGGGAAGATTTTTTGGGGGACAAAGCAAGGCGACTTGAAAGATAAAATATATCAGCCTGCACTGAGGCCTGAGGAATGGAGCGGGAAGGCATCCTGATCTCCAGATGTGGCCCTGGAAGAGAAACGCCTCCATGAGGTGACTGATAGCTTAGCTGAATCTTGCCTGGGCACCTCCAATTCTAGATCTCCAAATTCAATGCTCGTTGGTATAAAAGCTAAGTGAGGTGGTATCTGGAACTGAATGGGAGCAGGAGTCATTCTTACCTCCCTATTTCTGGTCTGGCAGCCAACGTGAATTGACAATAAGTCCCATTTGTTCGGACAGGTGTTCCCATACTTGGTGCACATGTGTGAGATGATATGGGCTTTCAGAGCTTTCCAGTGTCTCATAGGGAGCACAGCTTGGCTAACACACTGGGGGCCCTTTGGCTCTGCACACACACACACACACACACACACACACACACACACACACACACACTCACACACTTGCTTGAAGGGCCAGCTGGTGCAAATTACCACAAGGACAGAGAGAATATGCGTGAGTTAATTAGGAGAGGAGAGAGGGTTTGATTGGGAAAGATGAAGGAGACAATGATCTGGGCAAGGCTGGAATTGCCATCTGGTTGCACATCCACTATCTGCTCTCCCCGCACTGATAACCCCTCTGCAGGCAAGGCCGCACAGGGGAAGCCACTCGGTAAAGCAAAGTGCACGGCTCTGCCATGGCCTGGGCTCTGACATTAGCCTGTGTGCCCCCCTAGGCAAATGTCTTCAACAACTGGGCTTCTGCTCCCCATTTGTAAAATGAAGAAGCTGGACTGTAATTATCTCGGGGGTCCCTTTCCTGCCTATAAATTCTAAATGTCAGTCTCAGTCAGTCTCCTCAGCCCTGCTGGAGCCCATAAGTGCAGCCACCCAAAGTCCCCCTCGGGCCCCTCTCACCCATGCCTGCCCAGCAACCAGCAGCTCCCTGGCTGTCCTTCCTGTTGCTAATCTCATGCATGAGTTACTACACGGCAGCTCCATTACCAGCTACAGCGCCCGTGCTGATGAGAAAAAAATAAATGTAAGCACCTAATCTGACTGTGCCGATTTATAGCTCAGAGTCCCCTATGGCTCTCCCACCTCCCCTTTCCTGGGAGTGCCTGGCCCAAGCCTTTACTTGCCAAGTGTTTCTTGTTCTCCTCAAGGTTCTGCCCCCTTCTTCTTGAGCAGCTGTAGTCTGCTGCAATTCCCTAGAGGGTACATGGAGGATGAATAAGAACCTGCTTCCAAGGAAAAGTGGGGGTTTAAGAGGCAAATGTCTCCCCAGGAACGCCAAAATAACTGTGGCCGCCATGCCTCCAGTTCCATTGTGGTTCATCTAGCTAAGGTTGAAGTCATAAGCATGCAGTTGCCTTGTCATGTGTCTTTGGAATCCCCGGCATCACGGGACTATTAGGTAGGGGTCACCGCAGGAAGCCTCAGCCCTGAATGCAGAGGCTGAATGGGGAGCCCATTCTAGCCATCCCTATGACTGTAGGAAGAACACCTCAAGTACAGGTATGGGCTAATAAATAATATTTGGTCTTTGTCCCTATTCCGGACACAAAGCCTTAAAATTTTCTGAGTGACAGGAGTATCTTTCAGGGTATCTTTCATTATTCATAAGAAGTCCCTTTGGAGTTTATGGGTGATGCCTCTGATGGCCTCTACTTGGGACTGGTCATTTGAAAGACGAGGTGATTGGAGGGTTTGCAGCTTTCAGCCTCACCCCTGCCCTCCTGGAAGGGGACAGAGGGGATGCATATTAAGCTCTAGGAAAACTTTTGAACAAGGAGAGTTGCTGAGCTGTGTTGGTGAAGGCATTCACAAGGCTGCAGCTGGCTCCAGTCAGTTCCATATGGACAGACGTTGCCAGCTGCAGGGCCTGCAATACACACCTGCATAAAAAGAAGTCCACAGAGACTTCAGGATCCTTCTGGACACCCTCTATATATATCTCTTCATCTGGCTGCTCATTCATGTCCTATGTCATAGCCTTCATAATAAACAGGCAATCAGAAGTAAATGTTCCTCGGAGTCCTGTGATTCTGTCTAGCATATTAACAGAACCTGAGGAAGGGGTGGTAGAACCCCTTGTTTATAGTCAGTCACTTAAAAGCACAGGTGATAGTCTGGATTTGTGATTGGCATCAAAAGTGGGGGCAGTCTGGTGAGACTGAGTCTTTAGCCTGTAGGGTTTCCAGGAATTAAGACCCACACACAGGACACCTAGTCAGTGTCCACTGAGAATTCGAGAATTGTTTGATGCTTGGAGAAAATGTGTAAGAACAGGGTAGGGGCTACTCTGGCCTAAACCACTCATTTCTTCTACATGGCCTGTACCCATGTAAGTGGCAGACAGATCTACATGCAAAGAAGAAATAGGAAATTTGGCAGCCTTGAAGTTTTTCTCTTGAGGGAGGGCTCTGCCAGGGCTCCTTGATGCCACGAGGGCACCTTCTGACCGGCTTCTAGGTTTCAGAGTCTATCAACTCATTCTGGAGAATATCACACCTGGAGACTGAGGTAGGGTCAAGATCCCTCCCGCTATTATCCTCACATCAGCCTGGAAGCAGACAAGTGGAGATGGAGAGAGTGTCAGGAGGATGGGCTGTGCACAGAGAGTGGAGAAAATGCCACAGCAGCAACACCTCACTCCTCACTCATTCAGGGCTCAGAGGGGACAAAAGTAGCCTGAGTGGAGGGCCTCCCTGGTGGTGCAGCGGTTAGGCGCTGTACTGTGGAGCTGTTGGCAGCGGCGATGCGAGTTCGACACCCGGCCAGGGAGATTCCCACATGGCGCATCAGACCTCTCCTGTCTAGCCTGCTGCTCCCCTCAGCAGTGTATTTCCGGCGATCTTCCTGTTCTGCTCCCCACTCTGTCTCTGGTGAACCCTCTTGATGCCCCACGCCTCTGGCCTGTACCCCACTTGCATGCAAAAATAAATAAATCTTTAAAAAAAAAAAAAAGTAGCCTGAGTGGAGATGACCCAGAACACCGTGGCCCCCCTCTCTTCAGCTCTCAGATTTGGAGCTCAGCAGGGTCTACCAAGCCCCCATACACAAAGACAATCAGGCAATACTGCCAGCTGCATACTGATTTTCACCAGACAGGCTGGGTGGCCCACAAACCACATAGGAGCCTGCAACCATCTAAGAAAAAGGAGGGTTCCATTTCTACTTTCTATGTTATTTGCTTTCTAGCATACACCATAAATGGGCTTGAAGTCCACCTTCCCAAGACATGAAGGCACAAGGAGAATCGAGCCAAGATAGGGAAGGATAGGCCTGTTGGGTCAGAGGTTCTCCCTTCTTATCCTAATTGCCCACAAGCAGGTCTGTTTCAGGCCTCTGCTCTGGAGGGCCAAACTAAGATTCAAAATATCATAATGAACATCTGTCTTTTCCTTCCTTTCCCTTCCCCCAACTCATCCAATTACCACGTCTAACATTATCCATCATCTCGTCTTTGTGGCGGCGAGAATCTAGGAGCAGACGGGGGAAATTAATAATAATTGTGGTGTCAAGACACAGGATGCAATCAGAATTCAGCGTGGAAGCAAATACAAATACAAACAAACCATATTTATTCTTCTGAAAGATTGCTCAATTCTCACTCCTTCCCTCCCCCAAGAGCTGCAGATGACAGAGCTCAGAAAGAGATGAATCAGCGCTAATGTGAGGATTAGGAATTGATTCTGCAGTCTGGCCTGCACTGCCACAGAGAGCGCGCTAATTGAAATGAGAGCAGGGATTTGGGGGTCTCTGAAGAGACAACCAAAATCCATCAGGGTCCAAATGGGAAGCAAAGGGAAGGGATGGCTCTTAATTCAATGGTAAGCATATGAACACTGAAAAGATAAAATGATCAAATGAAGCATCAGCACAGGAAAAGGCGAAGAGAAGAAGGAACTGCTCCTTAACCTTCTATTTTGGGGATCTAAGAAGCAACCAGCCTTCTCAGTCATCCCCATACCTAGCTCTAACATCCTCATGTACAATTCACGGTCATGATTACTGAGTGAGAAGATGCATCCAGCTACAAATACAAACACCGCAACAATCCACACAAAGGAAAGGGGAATATTTAAAGCAAAAATAATTATTCTTGACTTTGGTGTGCATTACACATTCATATGCATATCCTATTACTGGCTTTCCTTCCTGACATTATTTTCAGTCAGACTAATAGTTAAATGTGTTTGCTTTTCATCAGGCTTTCCGCCCCCAGCCCTTCCAGACACCTGTCAGTCAGTTTCAGCAGAGTGCCCTGGACCCTGTAAGCGTCTACAGTGAGACTGGCCAGGGCCTGAAGCCTACCTTTGCCACTTACAGCCACTCTCATTTTGGACAATTTACCTAGCCTCTCAGAGCTAATGCATTAGCAATATTACCCATCATGGAACTCTTCTATAAAGAAGGTATAAGAAAATGTATGTATTTATTTATTTATTTATTTTTAACAGACAGCCTACCAACTGGGAAAAGATCTTTGCACACAATACGACCGATAAAGGACTGATAACAAAAATTTACAAGGAACTCACACAACTCAACAAAAACAAAGCCAATAATCCAGTCAAAAAATGGGCAGAAGAGCTAAAAAGGCACTTCTCCAAAGAAGAAAAGCAAATGGCCAACCAGTACATGAAAAAATGTTCAACATCACTTATAATCAAGGAAATGCAAATCAAAACCACAATGAGATACCACCTCACACCTGTGAGGATGGCACACATTAAAAATACAGGCAACAACAAATGCTGGAAAGGATGTGGAGAAAAAGGAACACTTCTACACTGCTGGTGGGAATGCGAACTGGTCCAACCACTATGGAAAGCTGTATGGCATTTCCTCAAACTACTAAAAATGGAACTTCCATACAACCCAGCAATACCACTTTTGGGAATCTACCCAAAGGACACAATAACACTAATTCAAAAGGATACATGCACACATATGTTCATTGTGGCACTGTTCACAATAGCAAAGGTATGGAAGCAACCCAGATGTCCTAAAACAGATGATTGACTCAAGAAGATGTGGTACATATACACGATGTAATACTATTTAACATTCAAAGAAGATAAACACATGCAATTTGCAGCGACATGGATGGACTTAGACGGGATCATACTCAGTGAAATAAGCCAGAAAGAAAGAAAAATATTGAATGGTTTCACTTATAACAGGACTATAAGGAAACCAAATAGGAGAAAGACACTCAGCAGGTGGTGGGGGGAGGGAAGGTAAGGGCACAAAATGGAATAGAAAAGAACACAAAGGACCATGGAGATGGATCATGGGTGAATTGGTGGTAGGTTACTCAAAGGGAATATAAAATGTAAAAGATATAAACAACAATAAAAAAATATTAAAAAGAAGAGAAAGAAAATGTATTTAAACTATGCAGGCTAGTTCTTGGCATATGGTAGATCCTTGGTAGATGTGGCCACATGCAGCTTCTATAAAACTGGATCCCTTCCAGGCCAGGTTCAATGTGCTATTTTCAGAATTTTCTTTAAAAGAATGCAGGCATGTTCAAAGGGGCAAGCAACTGAGTTATACCCAGTGTCACAGAGTGATGCTTTCTCAAAAAATCTCACTATGTTATTTGCTCTCAAACATTTCACACTCATGGCACCTATTTGCCCCGACATGATTTCTCCACTATGAATGTTATGGCACCACCTCCCAGCAAGCAAGGCCCAAGTTCCTGCTACATAGATCTTAGGCATGAACATAGCGATCCAGTAGGGCTGTTGATCTTGTCACGTGTAGCTGTGGTCTGGTTGGTAATGCTCACCTTCCTGCCATGTAACTAGATTGCAAAGATCCCAGTATTATACTTGTGGATAGTGGGTGCTTAACAAATGGTTGCCATATATAACATGCATTAGAATCTAGAACAGTTTCTCCCTTGCGTGTGTGTGTGCGTGCACACATATGCATATGCACTCATAAATGTTCCATACAGCCTTTCTGTTCTCCATTTCTGGATACTCTCATACAGCCCAAGGCAGGAACTTCTTCAGGAATAGGTGGGGTTTACAATGAATAGCTCTGCAGTTCAGATGCTGGAAGATGCTTAATGAGAATCTTGTGAATCTACATAGCCCTGCCAATTACGCCTTCCCAAACTTCACCTTCATGGCCTAGATTATGTGAATGAACCTGCAGCTGCTGGGATTCTGCCCTAACCCCAGCCAGATGGGCTGGGCCCACATGGTAAGTATCACAGTCTAGGGCTCACTATAAATAAATTGATTTTCTAAAACCAGAGCACTTCTATCTGCATCCCTGCTTTTGACTCTATTTATTTGATTGGACCTCAGTGATTTTTCAAGCAGCCATAATTAAATCTAAATTTGCCACACGCCTTTAAATACAATTAGATTGTTGGCTGTGAGGTTCCTTGGCTAACTCTCAGCTTAGGTCCTCATAACAACTAAGACTTATTGAAATACAACATGTTTCTTGGGAATATTCCATATATTAGTAAAGACAGAGGTCCCAAAGTATGCTGAACACGCAAGTCAGTCATCCTGATCTTAAAAATTGCAGAAACCATCGTGAATCATGGCAACCAGCACTGGCTATACATCCAAGCACTTAGAGCTGACTTGGTCCCAACCCTGAAGCAGAGAGGCATTTGAGACTTGGGGAAGACTCTGGGGAGGTGCATAGAGTCCAGTGCCATGGAAGAGGGCTGTGAGCATTGACCTTGGCTCCAGAGGTTCCGGATTTCAAAGGGGGAGGAGGAGAAGGTGAAAGAATACCTAGGAGAGATGGGTGGAGGGAATCCTTTATATAAAAGGTTAAGATTTTTAGAGCATGTGTTAACTGTCTTGTTCACAATCTCTACTCAGAATCAAAGATGAGGGAAAGGACAGTGTAAGTCCAGAACTTTCTGAGTGTGATTGCTTGGAATTCTAAAAGAGAGAAAAAGTAAAATTTGGAAGAAGAGCTGAAAAGGATGAAAGGTGATTATGCAAATGCTGATTCCCAGCAGAACCACAAGCTGGAGATTTGGGAAAGTATTGATAGGCTGAGTTGGACCTAGGAACTTCTGATAGAATTCTCACTGTATTTCTACACAGAAAATTCTAATAGGTTCGCACTACCAATGGTGAGTGGGGTTAAGGTGAAGGCTGAGAAATATTTGACATGTATAATAGCCCTTCCTCCACTAGACTTGAGTATCTGCAAAGTCAGAATTACAGTCAGAAATGAGCAGAAGAGATTTACAGAAAATTTTTGTTACATTTTATTTCATGGTAGAAGTTAATCGAGAACAGGGGCCTTTTTCTATAAATAACCAGGGTAAATATTTTACACCTATGGAATTATCAAGTCTGTCACAATTACTCATATCTGTCATTAAAGGGAAAAGCAGCCATAGACACTATGTCGGCGAATTTAAACATGGCTGTGTTCTCATAAAACTTTATGAAAAAAAAATGTTGGACTGGATTTGACCAGTGCTAACTGCTGTTCTAGAAAAGAAAATGAAAACAGTAATTGGGCTCATCATAATTTATATTAAAAAGCTGGGTGGTATATAAATCTCATCCCCTAGAAATTGTTAATGCCTCCAGGTTCATCACTTAAAAATACAAGGAAGTCAAATGTGTCCTTGTCTAGCAAAACCCCATCTGACTCCATCCTACTCATACATTCTGGGGCTCACCCAACGTGCCTGACCTCAGAGATTACCTCCTCCATTTGCCCGTCAAGGATACAGTGCTACCTCTGATGCCCCAAAGAATTCTCCCTAATTCTGGCAATGGTGCTAAAGCATTGAGAACTTTCCCGCTCTGTTGTCTTATCTCATCTACTCAACTAAAGGTAAATTGTCTTTGTCTCATTCATTTAATAGGGTGAAGTACAGATTTACTAGGATAAAGCTCTCTACTTCCCCAGGTGACCATTGAGAACTCAGTGAATCTCAGAATCTGTTTGAGTTAATGTTTCAGTGGGTGTTAATGGTTAAATGCTGGGACTCTCAATCTGTTTTTACAAATACCCTTTGGGGTACAGGGTGATGTGCTAAGCTCAACATAGCACAGGAGAAATATAATGCAGCTTTTAAAAACATACATGTTATTGAATCATTTTGAATGAAAGTTAAATATTATAACTAATTCAAAATACCTTATTTTAAAACATGGGTATAATAAGAATAGAATACAAGTAGTATGTATTAGTAATAAATTTTAAAATTTGAGCTCATTGCTGACCACTTTGTACTATGATTTCAGATTGTTAGTCTTATGCATTATCTCTAGGGATATTTAGTGGAAAAGTTTGTGGAGCATTATCTTGATATACTTCCTGATTTGATAAGAAAATCAAAATCAGGTATACTCTCCCACAATTTCTCATCCTCTTTCCCAGAAACATATTTATACTCACATGTAATCTCCCTCACATCTTTCCGCCAGTCTTAACTGATGAGATGTGGTTCTAAACAGGCCAACTCCCTCCAACTGTGTCCTTGACACCAACTTACCTCACTTTTCTCTGTTACTCTCTTTCATTACTCAAGCTTAACATATCCCGAAATTTCCACTCCCATCTTCTTTGGACCTTATTGTAGGCGTTAACACATGTAAGTATCTCCTGGTGACTGTGTTTACATCATGAAAGTCTCATGTTTATGTCAAGTCTCCCCCTTGACCACACAACCCTTCTCCCTTCTTCCATCATTCTTCACAAAACAGTGAAAGAATAAAATAAAACATAGTCTATGCTCGCTCTCTCTTTGATCTTCCTTATAAGCCATTTATTCCTCAACCCACTGTGGTCTGGTTTCTATCTTGCCTGCTACACTAAAACTGCTCTTCATGAGATCCCCCAAGACCATATCCTAATTGACAAACCTGTAGGACATTTTAAATCTTATATTACTTGAGCTATCTGTGGCATTCGATACTGTGAGTTCTCTCTCTCTCTCTCTCTCTCTCTCTCTCTCTCTCTCTCTCTCTCTCTCAAATGCATCCCTGGATTTCTATAATGGAAATTTACGCTTTTATTTTCTCATTTTATTTTTACTATGTCTTCTGTTCCTCCCATAGTGGCTCCTTTTATTTTGTTTTTGTCTCTTTATTTTTTAGACACTGATGAGCAGGGTTCTACTCTCCCTTTCTCTGCACTATGTTTCAGGATGAACTCAAATATTCTTGTAATTTAACTACCTGTATTAGCAGTCTATTGCTATGCGATAAATTACCCTAGCACTTAGAAACTTAATACCACAAATATTGATTATCTTATGGTCTCCACAGTTAAGGAATCAGATAGAAGTGTAATTGAGTTCCTGTGGCTCAAGATCTCTCATGGGATACAGTCAAGCTATTGAACAAAACAACGGTTTCACCTGAAGACTCCACTGGGGAAAAGGGCCTCTTCTTCCAAGCTCATTCCCATGGCATTTGCTGGCAAGCTGGCACTCCCCTGCACGGTCTCCTCCCACCAAGGAAACTGACTTTCACCAAGGTAAGCAATCCAAGAGGGACTGAGAATGGTCATAGTACTTTTTCAACATAATCTCAGAAGTTATTTTTCATTGCTTCTGTGACAGTTTATTCATAGTCCAGTCCACCCAGGGAAAGAGATTACACAGGACATGAATCTCAGTAGATGGGGGTCATCAGAGACCACCTAAGAGACTGCCCATACTCCAGCAGTGCATTGATGGTTCCATGTCTATATCTCTGGCCCTAGACATCTTGGGTTTTAGACTCATATTCACACCGATTGCATGGCACTCTGCCTTGGAAGACTACAGGCACCTCAATTTTAATATGACAAGGAAAATATTCCATATTTCCTGTTTGAATGATACCTATTTTTCAAATGTAGTACAATCAAATATCCAAGAAATCTGAAAGACAAACTTTACTTTTTGCTCATCTTTATTCTATCACAATTAAATCAGTCTTCATTTCCTGTACTTAATTGCCACATATTTTAAAGCCGTTTTCCCTCTTTCCAACTCTTTGCTATTTACAAATTGAGGTACTCGTTATATCTCATCTGGACCTTTGAAACTCATGAACACTACAACCCCACTAACTCTACCCAGAAGTTTATATACCATGGATTGGATGTTCTCAGGTTACAAGGACAGAGATGGACACAAAAGAGATTTTCAGCAGGTGCTGAAAGCTGTTGTAATGTGCTCTCCATCGTCGTCCTGCTTATGCTGCTTCTGTGATTGGTGAGGATGGTGATGATGGCAGTGATGATAATATAGATGAATTGCACCACCCTCTACAATAAAATGAGAGACTCAGTCTCAACCAAGGATGCAAACAAGTTATATCTATCTACTGAGAATTTCAGTCCTTGTCAGAAATGCCAAAACACGCATTCCGACGCCACGTGTCATCATCTCTGTTTCTGCACCTGGATGCTCAGTTAAGGCTGAGTCCTCAAAATAAATTCTATTTTTGAATGAGGAAATCAGCAGAGTATAATTGAGGCTGCTGAAGAACCTAAGATGTCATTCCAATTGAATACTATTCTGAAGTTTCCCCGGTGATCTAAGATGTGGCACGTTAATCAATTACCTAATCAATGACTCAATAATTGGAGAGGTACCCATACTAAGGTACCATACATACATTTTCTCCAGGCCTGCAATTTTTCCCTGTCTCCTGTAAGTACATCAGCGCTTACTTAGAGAGGAATCAACTAAGTCATCACCACGATCCCATGCACAGCGAAGAGTCAGGCTGGAACAGCTCTGAGAAGATATCATCAACCAACAGCAGCAGCCAGCCCTATTCTTGTCCGTGAATTCAATGGGCTTCCAAATGCAAAATGACAGTTGGTGCCTTAGGACAAATTTAGCTGCGGCTGGGCTGGATCATGGATGGTAACTAGCATGAAAATGCATTCGTATGACTTTGGAATATAATACCTGACACAAGATGTATTGGCTGCCATGCTCCTATCCCAGATAAGGACACAGCAGTAACAGATGGAGGAACAAGGCACTTATCTTGTTAGTTGATGGATTTATCTTTTTCCCCCTTTCCTACATATTCCATAGTGTTTAGTGAGTGGTAGTTTTTACCATGCAGCATATGGAGAATGAATTGATTTCTTTTCTCCCTCCTTAATTCAATAAGAACCAGAGTAGAGGATAAACAGCTTGTTGTACTAGAAAAATTTTCAAATAGTCAAGAAAATGTCAGACTGCTGGGTGTGTGTGTTTGTGTGTGTGTGTGTGTGTCTGTCTGTCTGTCTGGGATTTTAGTTCAAGACGCATTCCTCTCTCAACAGGAATGGAAATGAAAGTGCATGATTAGGATAAGGACATATTCATGGTGTCTGTGTTTTGTTTGGGGACAGCGTTGACTTATTCTAAGTGCATAGCCAAAGAGAGCCATACTTAACACAGGGGAGGGAGCCCGTGCCCTGCAATTGACAAAACTCTTCCTACGAGTAATCTCAGGGGCCTGAAAAACTGTGTTAACTTCTACTTCCTTCCAACCACCATTTAAATAACAGCAAAGACAAAAATCTATATAGACAAATTAAACGAGAGAAAACATCCGCAGATGAAATATTCCTACAAAATTGTATAGGATGGAAAGCAGATGAATGAATAGTAACTGATTTAGTCAAGCAAGAAAAGTTAAAACTGAAATGTCTGGAGAGGAAAAGCAAGCTGACTCAGGCTGCAACCCCCCCGAAATACTCATGAATGTGAGAAGCCATGTATTTTTGGAGGCTGTGGTTGGGGAAAGAAAGAGAGACCATTCAAAGTCTCTATGAGAAAAAAAATTATATTCCCTAAATCCTCCCTCAAAAGTCTTAGGGAATAAGATTTCTATCTGGGGAAGAGATGAAGAGATTATTCTCTCACGCATTGGTTAAAAAAAAAAAAAATGGTTCCCAAACCAGCATTAGTGTCACTTGGGAATTTGTGAGAAATGCAGATTCACAGGGAAATGAAAATCAAAACCACAATGAGATATCACCTCAAACCAGTCAGAATGCCCCCTATTAAAAAAAACTGGAGAATGTGGAGAAAAAGGAATCTTCTTACATTGCTCGTGGGAATGCAAACTGTTCCAACCTCTATGGAAAGGAAACTTGCACAGCTATTTACAATAGATAAGATATGGAAACAACCTAAATGTCCAAGAACCGGTGACTGGATCAAGAAGAGGTGGTATAGATACACTCAGCATATACTGAGTGGAATACTACTCAGCAATCAAAAAAGATACCCATGCCATTTGCAGTAACATGGATGGAACTGGAAGCAATTATGCTCAGTGAAATAAGTCAGAAAGAAAAACGTCAGCTAGTTTCACTTATAGTAGTATAGGCGAACCAAACTAGGGGTTAGGGAAAAAAAGACAAAACTAGCAGATAAGCCATAAATCGGAGATATAAAGTAGGAGGGAAGGGTCAAAACAGAGAAGGGGAGAGCACAAGAGACTATGGTGACAGTTCATGGGTGATGTAGTGATGGGAATTTGATGGAGATTACACCTGAGGGGAAAATCAAACATTGTACAAAAATGAACAATGATGTAAAAAATAATTAATTAATTAAAAATAAATAATCATGTTATAGATAAGTATTAACAAAAGAGAAGGAAATGCAGATTCATGGGCTGCAACCTAGAATAACTGAATTAGAACCTCTTGGGGAGGAGCCTGGCAATCTGTGTGTTAATCAGCCCTGCAGATAACCCTGAGGCCTGCTCTGTGTAAGAACTACTTGGGGAAAGGCACAGTTAGTGAATTGGAAGAGACTTCTCTGAAAAGTGAACACCTAAGAACAGGGCAAAATTGTTGATACCTGGTGTTACCCAAGAAAATGTTTGTATCCTCACCATTAGTTTACAATGAAGCCCTGTAGTCAAAATGCTCATCTGCAGAACCCCAAAAAGCTTTTTAGCACTTACTTCTTAAATGAAAACAAGAAAGAAATTTTTTAAAAATTCTTAGAAATTAAAAATGCTACAGGTAAAGTATTTTAAAAGAGTATTAATTTTAAACATAGAATAAGTTAAGGAATTCTCCCAGAATGCAAAACAAAGAGAAAAAAGGTAGAAATAGGAGAATAATATATATAATACACACACACACACACACACACACACACACACTCTCTCTCTCTCTCTATTTATTTGGGACTTCCAGAAAGAAAAAAAAGACAAGGAAAAAGAAAAGCAAATTAGCAAATAATTGTTAAAAGTTTCCAAAACTGATTAAAATGTATTCACCAAGTACACAAGAAAGTAAATGAGGATGGAAAAAAAGGCCGCAACAAGGTACTGTATAAAGAAATTCCAAAATGCTAGGAGTAAAGAGAATTGCCTTAGCACTTCCTTGGAGGGGGTGGAAATGTAGTTGCACGCAAAGAAGCAGGAACCAGAGTGGAACAACATGTTTAAACAGCTACCCTAGAAACTTCAGAATAATGAGGAAATTCTGAGGGAAAAACATTTTGCAGTTTATCTTTCGTAACTAATCAAACCTAACAATTGTGTGAAGACAGACAAATGTATGATTTTTTCAAACAAGTAAGTTGTCAGTGCTTTCCACAGAAAATAACTGAAAAATATGTTCTTCTGGAATATGGGATAAATAAAAACAAATAGAAGTCATGGGTCCTGGAAGAAGGGATTGCAAAAATGGGAGAGAGGTGCCAGCTGATTATAACGGGAAATTTCTGCATAACAGCTGTGAAGCAGCCTGGAAAGCAATCAGCTCAAGTTGGAGCAGGACAATGGAGGGTTCTGGAAGAACTGCTTCAAACAAAAGCTGCAACAGCAACAGTGGCATCTGCTAGATCACCTCCTGCTTGAAACACTCATAAGGATTTTACAGTACAGTGGGAAAAAATTTGGAGAAAGCAAGCATACATGCCCAGAAAAATAAATAACTGTAGAAAAGGAGGAAATTGTACAAGACAGTAAATGGAATCGTAATTCACTTGGTTTGGTTTGCATTACATTGATAATTTGAATATCGACTATAGATTCAACCAAAATTTGTGATGTAAACATATGTTGGCAAATTCAGAGGAACAGGGAAGTATAAGAGTGCTGAATTTTCATTTTCTGTAGTAAATTCATGTCTTGATTCCGAAATAGTTTTATAAGCATAATTAGAAATCTAAAAGTAAATACCCAACAAATAGATGAGTTTAGAATGATTGCCTTAGAGAACAGAATAGAATAAGGTAAAAAGAGTGAGGCCAATTTATTTTAATTACACTGCTAGCACTATTAATATTTGATTATTTTGATTAAAATAACATTCTTTTCTAAGCCATGGATTTGAGGTGCTCTGGCTCCTAGCTCTGATTCTAATAAGTTCTAGCCATGTGACCCTCAACCTGGCCAAGAGTTTGTCATCTCAGTTTAATTGTCACCTGCACAAAAATTTTTTCCCTGACCTCTTCCCCAGTAAAGGAGTTCCTCTGTCAATTCCTCTCATGGAAACTTATTCTCCTTCCGAGCAGTTGTCACAATTTTTAATGAGAAAATTATTCATTAATAACTGTCTCCTTCACTAGATTGTATACTATCCATAACTAGTTCATTAACTCTTTCCCTCAATGCCTAGCAGAGAATAAAGGAATAAGTGAATTTGTCTATTTCCAACCTCATCCTGAACATTATCTTCCTACATGAAAAAAAAAAAAAAAAACAGTTCTCTATTTAAAGAGAAATTAAAAACTCCCCCTCTCTGCAATAGCGTTGTAAGAGGTTAGAAGCCACATTGGTCAAAGACAGGGTAGTCGAAGTGCAGAGTCCTCCCTCCCTTCCAGGTGGGCTCAAAATTCCCTGTACTCACTAACCAATTTTATGTTCTCAAATAAGAATCATTAAATATAAAAGTGTTTCTTCCTTGAAATTTAATTTTGAAGATGCCTTTCATCATCCTCCCACCACTCAGATGAAGACAGTTCAGGACGGTGAGGAGTGGTGAAGGGAGGTGGGTGGTGGTAGGGAATGTGAGGGGGAGGTAGGGCTGCAGGGGAAATGGTAAAGGGTGGTGGGAGGAATGGTGCAGCAGGTAGGGGGCCATGAGGGAGGTGGGGAACTGGGGCATGGTGGAGGTGGGGCTCTATCCCACTGGGGTCTCTGCCTGCTGTGTGGAAACTTGGGGCGCAGCCAGCCCTCACTGAGACCACTGCATCAGGAGATGCATGCTAGGTTCGGGTTCGGTATAACTTGGAGGGCCCCACCTCTTCATCTGTGAAATGGACACAAAGAGCACAACTGCTTTATCCAAAACTCAGAGTGGTTGTGAAAACACAATGAGATAAAAGGCTTTAGCTGAATGAATGAGTGGAGATGAATGGCCAGCTACACACTAGGGCCTGTGGGAGTTCAAGAACAGGAATTGTCTAGAGCTCTATGTCTTTGGGGGCAGGCAGATAAGCAGGTCATTAATCTAGACTTGTCTTAATTAGAGGTATAAAGAATTCTTATCCTACTCCTCCACCTCCCTCTAAGTTAGTGTGCGTACATGAGGAGGCGTAGGGAAGGGGTGTTCTTTGCAGGAAGGAAACATCAAGAGGCTGAACTTTTTTTTATATAAGTATTTTTTTAAAGATTTATTTATTTATACATACAAGCTGGGGTACAGGCCAGAGGCATGGGGTGACGAGAGGGTTCACCAGATATAGAGTGGGGAGCAGAACAGGCAGATCAGAAATACACTGCTGAGGGGAGCAGCGGGCGAGGCAGGAGAGGTCTGCTGCACCATGTGGGATTCTCCCCGGCTGGGTGTCGAACTCACATCGTGTGCTGCCGACAGCTCCACAGTGCAGTGCTCAACCGCTGCACCACCAGGGAGGCCCAAGAGGCTGAACTTTAACCAGAGCAGCAGCCCTCATCATGTAGAATGAAGAATTTCCCCTCCCATTCTCTTTTGCTTTTCTCTCCGTTCTCACTGCCCACAATGCCCAAATAAGAAACCCACATTCTGAGGGAGTGATTTCCATCAGGAATGCTGCAGTCCCCAGCATGGCTGAGGAGTGGCTATAAAAACAGACAGGTGCCCCTGATAAATAGCAAAAGGCAAACATAATCAAGACCATGGGGACTTTTGCTGGTGTCTGTGACACTTTGCACTGAGCTGCTGCAAATCAAGCTAATATGAATCACCATCACCCATGTCCCTGCAGCTTGCAGGGGACTGAGCTATGCCTCAGGGGGCAGCCTAGTGGGTGGAGAGATACTGATGAGGATCCAGCAACAGGTTCAGGAGTCTTTGGGGAGACAGGCTATTAGGGTGGCAGCCTGCAGGATCCTGCAGGAAGACAGCATTCTGGGGAAGCAGATTACGTAGGATGAGTGGTCCAGAGAGGCCCCTCGCTGCCAGAACCTGCAGAGGAACTTATAATAGAGGAAAATGGGTCGGGTTGCCTCCGCCCTCACCATCTGAGCACTGTGATAAGGCCCAAGACAGGTGTCTTGCTTAAGAAGAACCATTTAGTCCCCATGAAATGATGTGACTTCCAGGATGAGCTTGCCATTTCCCATTCTGTAATCAGTCTGGATCTTTGCCCTCTGTCACTCGCAAATCGCTCTAGGCTTTCTCTCATTTTCCTGGTCGCAGCTACAAGCTGAACAGTGTGGTCCGGAAGAACAAGCCCTGGATGCCAGTGCTTTGTCTGCTAATAATTGAGTTGGTAACTTGGAGGGAGCCCGAAGGAGGCCAGTCCTCTTAGCTGGGTCTCGTGTTTGGCGGTTTTAATGTTGCCCGCACCTCCCAGCTTTGAGCTTGTGGGTTTCTTATTTGGAAGTTGTTGGCAGAGAGAGGAGTGAGAAAAGCAAATGTGGTTGGAAGGGGAATTCTTCATTCCACATCATGAAGACTACTGCTCAGTAGCTCAGTATGGGCTGTTTTTTTGTTTTTTGTTTTTTTTTCTCTACCTTCCCTTATCCCCATTCCTCACACTCTTACTATGGACAATTCTTCCTCATAGATTCCAATATAATTTCCTCAAAACGCCCTTCTTGGGGAATACTCATAATGGTTGGGGATCTTGCCCTTCCCCCTAGCACCTTGTATTTTTGCCTTGTTGCACTTACCACAATTTCAATTAAATCGTTCTTTATGGTTAGCCCTGATATTCTACAACCTGAGTAAATATGACAGGTCTTAGTTCATGCTGCATGCCTAGCACAGTGAAAGGCATGCCACAAATATATCACAATGAATGAATAAATGCCAGCAAGTATCTTTTTAAATATGACTTAAGTGTTTCACCCTATACTATATCAGGAGCACAGTGAATTAGAAAGATACAGTCCCTGTCCTTAAAAGCTCAAATAACATTTGAGACAGACTGAAAAGTAAACCAAAAATTGCAAAGCCAGTGCCAAGATAAGGGTAAGATCAGAGTGCCTTGGGAGACATCAGAGGGAAATGCAAGCTATTTCTGGAGACCAGGAAAGGTTTATGGCATGAATTCATAATTACATTATAAATCCTACTGAATAAGTACATTAGAGCAGTGCCATGTGATTAAAAGACCCTGGTGATGCAGATGAGACAAAAATGCATTCTTAAGCATTTCTTTACATGAGAGACCCCACGTTTGATAAGTGCTCAAACAGCATGTGTGGGAATACCAGCATTGTCAATTCAAGTGGTTTTAGTGTTCTCCAGTTTTTCCATTTGTTTCACCATTCTTGAGTAATATAACTATTTATTTTTGTATCACCTTGTCTTTGTGATTCATATTTTGTCATAATTACAGATGATTACTCTAAAAAGTAATGACATCTGAAGTCTGGGTTCATAAGTGACTTGTGAACACACTGGAGACACTCTGTGAATTCTTAAAGCAGCCCTTTAGGGTAAGTACCTTATCCCTATTTGCAAATAGGAACAGAGGCTCAGCAGGGGTCCTTGCCCACACCTTGGAGGGGAGGGAGAAACAGGGCTCCTTCCATCTCTCCTATGCTCTTTTCTGGAGCGGGGGAGGGGGCTGCCAAGGCTCTACCACATGGCTTTGGGAATCCAGTCATCAGCTTTCAGCAGTCCTCTCCCCCACCCTTCAGTCCCTTAAAGACCAAACACTGATTACTAACATCTGCCAGAGCAGGGCCACACATATCTTGAAAACTTTCTTATGTGGGAACCCAAATTCATTCTTAATTCAAACATTTATTAATTTATTGGAGCAAGATTGATGGAGTCTCTAAAGAGTGCCAGAAATTGTGCTAGAAAGCTGTAAGGAAGCAGATTAAAAAGTTAATTTCTTTCTGTTCTGCCCTCAAGTCTAGGGGTTGGGGACAGATATGTCATCACAGTGTGGCATCAGCAGTTGAGGGTTGTTCTCTGGGAGCAATCTAAAGTAAATGGCCGGTTCCATCTAGTAAAATAGAGAAGGCTTCACACAGGGGCCATCATCTGAAGCTGGTCTTGTAGAATAAGGTACTGAAGACATCCAAGGGGAAAGAGGCCTGGCACATAGTGGGGATCCGTAGACAAATCAATAGATATTGAATAGATACACAATGCTAGAGGATGGTTGGGCATGCGCTGGAAGAACTCTGGCCTAGATCTGATGCAGGTGTACGGTAGGTAATGGCTAGTTTCTGATAACCCTCATGCACTAAGAAGTTTGAACTTAAACTGAATAAGGAGGTGAACAGAATGAAGGGAATGTAACAAGTCCTAGCTTGAGCTACCAGGTGAGTGGAGACACTGCCAGTCCCAACAATGAGATCAGGAGAAAGAGATTTGAGGATTTGATTTTCTTTATGTTTGAGAGGCCTGTGGGATATTCAGGAGCATATGTTTAATTTGTTGCTAGGCTAAAGATTTACACTTGGGAGTCTGAGTAAAACTGAAGGTAGCGGTCATGGAAAAAGAGAAATCACCCAAAGAAAGTCAAAGATGAAATTTCAGCAATCCTGGATGTTGAGACTTGGTCAGAGAAATGAAAAAGAACAAAGGCACAGTTGTAGAGTTGTAAGGGGGAGCAGAAGAACACAGTTCCCTGGATGTCAAGATTGAGAAACACTTCCAGGAAATCAGTCCAAAGAAGGAATGAATTAGTCCATGGTAATATCACAGTTGACTTTGGCCAGGAGTCACGATGAAGCTGATCAGAGAGAAATAAGAGAAATAAGATTTAGAAACCCACTAATACGCAGTTTAACTGTGAAACGAAGAAATATAGGTCCTATGGGCCGAACACCTAAGGGCATGGGGCATAGAGGTTCAATTCTACTCATTATGAATTGGTGATTTCAAGCTAACTATTTACAGATTTTCAGATTCACCTGTTCTGCGAGTTCAGTCCCTTTGCAGTCTCTTGAGACCCCATCTTAAAGAGGCTAATAACTAAATGTGATATTCATATGATGAAACTTACACTCCAGGCTAATGGTGTTTGGAATTGGG
>PVIJ01020256.1:0-21395 GCA_004024925.1 Scalopus aquaticus | reverse complement strand
CCCTGCCCGGCCACCGCGGCGGGGGCGGAGAGCAGCCCACGCAGGAAGTGGGTCCCGCGCCCCCGCCCCCCGCGCCGGGACCTGGCGCCCCGCCAGCCCGACCGGCCCTCCGTCCCCCACGCGCGAGCGGCGACCGCGTCCACATGGCTTCAGGTGTTCACATGGCAATAAACCGGCCCCGGCCCTCCCGCGGCAGGGCGCGCTCCCCGGCCCGCGGCCCGCGGCCCGCAGCCCGGAGGCCGGAGCCGCGGGACCCCCGAGCCGCACCGGCGCGCCGGACCCCACCCGCTTTGCGCCCAGGCCGCGACGAGCAGGTACCTGCCCCCGGCACCCTCGGGCCATGACCGGCGCCCCAGCCCCGCCGAGACTCGCGCGTGCCCCGCGGCCAGGCCGGGGCCCTGTCCCGCAGCCCCCTCCGCCAGGCCAGGCCGCTCCTTTCTGCACTCTCGGCCCGGCCGGCTCGTTCCCCTCAGCACCCCGGGCTCCGGCCGCGGCGACCGGGGCTCAGCACCCCAGATCGGGCCGGGCGGGACCTCTGCCAGCGGCCCCGAGACCGCGCACCCGCTCCGGCCCTCCACCCGGCGCGGCCCCCCCCGGGCCCGGACGGCGGTTACCTGAGGGAGCCCCCCGCCCGGTCCCTCGGCCTCGGCCGGGGGCGGGAGGGGAGGGAGCGGCGGGCGGCGCTGCGCTGGGTGGGGGTGGGGGAGCCTCCGCCGCCTCCAGCGCCGGGCCGGCGGCGGGGCGGGCCGGGGCCGCGGCCCCTGGAGGCTCGCTCCGGCCCGCGCGCTCGCCCCCCGGTCGGGCGCGCCTCAGGGCGGGCTCCCCCGGCGGAGGCCGCGGCCGCCTCGCAGGGGCCGAAAGCGGCTCGGCTCGGGGTTTTTTCTCTCCATTCTCCCAACACACAGGAAATAACAGAGCGTCAGGTGACTGCGCGCGGCCAATGGGGAGGCTCCGGGCCGCGGCGCGCGGGCGGGCGGGAGGGCGCGCGGCGGGGCGGGGCCGCGGCGGGGGCGGGGCGCCGGGGGGCGGGGCCGCGGGCGCGCGCGTGCCCACCCGTGTGCGGTGGCGCGGGCGCCAAGGCCTGAGCGCGCCGGGCCCGGGGCCCCGGAGGCCCCCACCCGCGGCCAGGGTCGCGCGGGGCTCCCCGGGGCGGCGGCGGGCGCCGAACTCGCCCAAGGCCATCTGGGCCCGCGGCTCCTGGCAGCCCTGGGAGTGGCCCCGAGCCAACTTTCTGGGGAGTTGGTGGCTCGGCATCTCTCCCTGCGATAGCTGGAGTTCCCCGGAGTCCCAGGCGCCAGACTCCCAGCTCGGCGGCCTGTGGGGTCGCGGGCTGGCCCTGGCCAGGCCTGCTCCTGGTCACCTGCTTGGGGGCGGAGGGGGGGGCGCGTCTAGCAGGCCTGACTCCCTCGAGCCACGTGCCCTTGGACGAACGACTTGGGCCCTCTCCAGCCTCAGTTTCCTCCATGAAAGGGAGGAGGAAGCGGCCCACTAACCTGGCGTGCAAAAGAGTGGCTCCCCAAAGGCCAGTGGGCTTCCCTGCAGAGGCATTAAAATCCCAGGGTCCATAGTTAACTTGGAGAGAAGGTGCCAAGGCTTCAAGCCATTACCCCTACTTACTTTGCAAATCTCCCATCTGTTTTATGGTACAAAGCAATGTCATGCCCTTTCGGAAAATCTTGGTTGTAGAACAGCCACAGAGAAGTCTGCCCTGTGACCCGCCCCCATCCCAAAGCGAGCAAGGGGAGGCTGTGTTCCCTGCCCTGATTCACCAAGCCATCTGGGGGGAGAGATCCCCATTGGGGCTTCAGTTTCCCCTGGGCACCAGAGCGGTCCCCACTGTTGGCTACACTGCTGGTCCTAAATTAGGTCACTTTCTGCCCCAGATGTTAGCAGTGGTGGTCTCCTTTCTGAAGCAACCCAAGGGGAATAAGTCAGAAGAACCCCAGGGCCACAGGTGAAGGGCGATTAGCAGCAGGTGGCCCGGCCCGATTTCCTGTCTGGGAGGCACACAGCCCCCAAGGCCTGGCACTCCCTTTCACCTTCCACCCCGCCCGTCCAGAGACTTGAAGGCTTAGCCTTGCCTCCAACATCCAAGGAGGGTCTTGGCTGTGGCCATACCTGTCCCCCAGCAAAGGGACCTGAGGCAGGGCCCTAGGGGCTTCCTGGCACTTCGCAGGATGTGGTTGGGGAAGGCGGTGACTTCTCCTGGCTTCTGTCCCACCTCACAAAATGGGGGCTGGCTCCAATGTGGGTCAGGGCTATTCTTGGAGACTTGATTCCCCAACACCTCTGACATGCCAGGCGGGGAGCAGGTCTCTTCCGGGGCAGAGCTGCACAGGCTGCCAGGCCCTGCCCTCTGGCTATTCCCATTGTTCTGTGAGTTTCATTTTCAAATTCTTTGGCACCGAGTCTCTTCTGCTGGGGTCAGAGCTGCAGAGGCACAGGTTGGGGGGACTCTCAGCACAGAAGCATGTTTTCTGTACAAAGATGGGAGGGGCCTGAAGACGGGGTGCTGGGGGGACCCTCAGTTTCTTAAGGGAATTCATAAAGAAAAGGGAAACCCCTGGTCTGAGAGTCTCCTGCCAGACCCTTGCCTCCTCCCCGTCCCTTCTGTTCCACTCACTCAGGTCTCAGCCTGGAGGCGGGAACGTAAAATGGATGCTGACAAGCTGTGCTGCGTCTCATTCAAAAGAAAAAGCAGCAGATAGATAATTGGGGTTGGGGTGCAGGCCCGTTTGCTCCTGCACCCAGCCCTGAGACTGACCCTGCATATGGCACCCCACTGTACAGCTGACCTGCACCTGGCTGTGCCCCGCCGGCCCAGGGCCTCTTCGACCCAGGTGTCTTGGTCCTGTCTCGGTAAGTTCAGACAAAGAGCGTCTGTGGGCTGGCAGCCAGCACAGGTCTGAGTGCCCCAGTGCTGTGTGACCTCCAAAAAGTCACTTCTCCTCTCTGAACCTTGGTTTCCTCCGCTGTAAAATGGGGGTAATTTGACCTTACTCATAAGCTATCATGGGAGATCTACACGAAGAATTCAGTGCAGTTCTGGGCACCCCTGAGCACTGGCCACAGCTCTGTGAAGTGTCCACAGCGGGCACATGGGGATTGTCTGTGACGCCACTGCCCAAGATCCAAGGGGCCAAGATCTAGTCACCCTTTGTTCGAGAATTCCGTTTGCCTACCACGCTTTTAGGAAAGGACAGTAGGTTAGTTTTTGTTTGTTTGTTTTTTCTCTTCTAACCCAGTTCACACAAAAAGTACTCATGAACTGAATCAGTGGTTTCGATTCGAGAAGCAGAAGTAGTCCTCGCCCCTCCCCGGGCAGGAGGGCCCTGGGTCGCTCCGGCTGTGACACAGTCCTGTGCCTGGGATTACATGTGGCGCCTTCTGCCTCTAGGTGGTGGATTGACGGAGGAGACTGGCCCCGCTGGCAGGCTGCCGGCTGCGGGAGGCAGGGTATGGAGCTGAGCACAGGGCTCTTCCTCGCATTGGCAGAGGTCAGGAGCCAAGTCAGCCCGCACCTTCATCCTTCAGTGGCCCAGCTCCGCTTCCTCCCGGGGCCCTGCCTTGCTGACGTCGGCTCGCCGAGAGAGGGCCTGGAATTCCTGCTCCCAGTCGTCCAGGGACAGTCTGGGTAGCAGAGGGGACCCCCACATCCCCCGCAGCAAGCCGCGGAGTCTGTCCCAAGCCACACGCCTTCCCCATGCAAAGTGGACAGGGACCAGGAGCGCGCAAACAGCAGGGCAGCCTGGTCCTTTGTGGGTGCCTCCTCACCACTGCAGTCCCTGCTGTGTGCCAGGCTGGAAGCCCTGGGAGTGGGGGGTACGGGGTAAGAAGAGTCCCCAGCGCAAGAGCGGGCCAAGCTGTAAGGCTAAGCGGGTGGAGGAGGCTCCCAGGGAATACCAAGCTTGGCAAAGTGGGCGACAGCCCCCTGCTATTCCTGGGAGAGCTGTGTGCAGCGCAGGGCGAGGGGGGTGAGAGATGAGGTGGAGGAGACAGGCCGGCTGGGACCCTGCGGGCTGTATCAGTGACCCCTGGCGCCACTGCATCCCGCAGTCCCACTGGTCACACTGGGCTGATGGTCGCTGTGCCCTCCTCTCCCACGGCGGGCACCACACCCATTAAAATGACAATGTTAATGGCGATGCCCAGGGAAATCCAGTGGACGGGCACTGGGTGTCTGCAGCGACCTGAAGGGACGGTGCTCTTACGACCCTCATTTTGTAGACGCAGCCACTGAGAAACAGAATTTAAGTGACATGTCCTGAGTCACACAGCCTGGAATAACTGGAGCTGGGATTTGAACCCAGGTCTTCGGAGGTTGCAGTCTTAACCACCAAGTTTCCCAGCACTCAGTAAACACTGGGAAGATGGGTGGCACTAGATGGTGGCCAGGTCCCAAAGGTGGCAGGTAGGTAGGGTCAGTGAGGACAGCTGGGCCAGCATTGGCCTCTCCCTGCTAGGACAAGTTCAAACCCAGACTGGGCACTGGACTTGCAAACTCCAGCCTGCAAGACCCTGATCCAGCTGAGCAGCTGGAGGCCCCTGCAGCCACAGGCCCAGGAGACCACCCGCAGCCACTCGGCACCCCTCCCCCTAGGGACACTCTCGGGGAAGCCCCGGCGCAGTGGCCAGCACAGGCCACTGAGCCGAGGGCCCAGCCTGGTCTTGCCGGTGTGTCCCTCAGCACGTCATCCAAGGGGTTTCAGGTTCTTCTTCTGGAAATTGGAGTGGGTGGGAGGAGGGGCCTTTCTCCAGGAAGTGGGACCCCCTTACCTGGGTGCCCCCATTCACTCCCCTCAATAACCCTATGAGGCAGGGAGTGTCATCTTCAGTATACAGAGCAGGACATGGGTGCACAGAGAGGTTAAGAGACTTGCCCAAGGTCACACAGCTAGCAGCAGCAGAGCGGGGATCCAAACTCAGCTGTCCGGCTCCAGAGTCCCCAGAGTCACTCACTGCACGGCGAAGAGTGACGACGAGAAGCTCGAACAGCCGTCCAGACAAAGGCCCGTTCCCAGCACACCCAACCCCTGCATTCAGAAGCTTCATCCAGGCAACAAGGGGCTGAGGAGGGGACCACCACTACACCTCACTTTTTACATGAGGAAACTGAGGCCCAGAGCAGCTAGAGGGGGCAGAGCTGGAATCCAAAGCCAGGCAGTCGCCCTATCACAGGGCAACAGTAGGGAGGCTCCTTTCCACTGGGATTATTTCTGCTTGAAAGCTCAAGACTTGTAGCCCCGACGCTGTCGGGCTCCACGGGAAGGCAGCGCCGCATGCTGAGGCATGCTGGGAAAAGACTTTGTTCCATCCTGTTTTGTTGACATGCTCTTCATTTTAAGCCTGCAACCCAAGCTTCCTGCGAAGAATTCAAACCATGGAGAAAAACGCGGCCACGATACGGCGGCCGCTGCCTCTCAGCCAGCGTTGCCTGTGCCCGGGGCCGTGTGTGGCCACGCGTGGCCGTGCTCTTAACCTCCACCAGGCCCCCGCTGAAGAAACTGGAGTCCGGGGCTGCTAACAAGACACCGGAGGCGCACAGCTGCTGAGAGGCAGATGTGGGCTGGTGCCCAGGTCCCGGCAAGTGCTGGCTCTCTGGACCCCATCACCTGCCGCCCACAGAAGGGGTCTTGTCTGCCAGCTTGGACGGAAGGGCCGGTGCTCGTCTCGGCCCAGGGTGACCCCTCAGCGGCAGGATTCCTGCGGCACGCAGAAGGCGCAGGACGCAGGTGCAGGACGCGGAAGAGGGTGCTACCTCCTCCCTCGAGGCAGCTGGGAGATGCAGCACGATACTCCGGGCCCTCGGGAAGGGCTGCCCTGCCTTCGTGGCGACGGGCTCCCAGGAGCAGCAGCACTGTGGGGCGGGGGTCCTCATCACTGCTCCGTCCCCTCCGGAGCCCGTGAGGGTGACAGTCAGACACGTGTGTGGTGCAAGGAGACAGACCCAGAGAGCGGGAGGCGCTCCAGCTCCCACCCCCCACCCTGCTGCGGACCCTCGACCAGCACCCAGAGTCAGCGTGGACCCTCCTCTCCCAGGCCCCCGGGGACTTCAGAACTCAAGTCTCTTGTCACCCACCTGAGTGCAGCACCTGCCTCTGGCCCCGCTCACCTCCCCAACCTTCTCTCACACACCCCATTCTTCCTCTTTGCCAAACCAAACAGAATCATATTCCAGTCTCGTGCCTGTCTGCTCCCCAAAGCCAGAAGCCCTTCTTCCCTCCCTGAAAATTCCAAATATACCCTCTCTCAAGTCTTTCTCAAATGCCACCACCTCCACAAAGCCCCAGCTTAATACTCATTCAACAAACATTCACCGAGCACTCGCGGACCAGCACCGCCGCGGGGCCCAGCGGCCGCACCTCTGGTGGAGCCGTGGGTAGTTACAGAGAACACGCGTGTCCCCCAGGAGCTGCTCTACAACACACTGGGAGAAAGCACGGCGGGCGCAGGGGGTGGGTGATGGAACCCTAGGCACTGGGGACCCAGGATATTTGTGCTGACACCCGAAGGACAGATAGACGCAGCACGTGATGAGGCCGGAAACGAGCTCCAGGTTCTGGGGCAGCATGAGGAAGGGCTCTGAGGCAGGGGGGCGGAAGCCGCTTTTTAGGGAGGGAAAGGAGACTTGTGTATTTAAGTGAAAGAAAGCGGGAGACGCAGCTGAAAAACAAGACACAGCAGGCCACAAAAGCTTGGGGACTTGATCCCGAGGGCAAAGGGGGAGCCGCTGAACGATCCCCAGCAGAGGACACAATGTTCTTTTATAAACTAGCCAAGCACTGCCCAGGGGCTGAGCATCTCCTGCCATGCTCAGGCTTTGCATCCAGCCACCCCTGAACCCCCAGGCATCTGGTCATTTGGGCGTGGGGTTTCAAATCCTTCCAGGGCAGGCTGCCTCCCGTCCCCACCGCATCCCCGGCACGTGGAGCTGCTCTACACGCAGCTGGCAGCGACTAGCGGACAGGAGGGGCACTTACCAGCATCTCCCCTGGGAGGGGCCAGGCTGCCGGAGGGGCCTTCCACGTTCTCTGGAAATCACAAAATTCAAGGGTTTTAGTGAGGCTCAGGGAGCCCTGAGAGTAGAGCTGGCACCCCACTGAGGTCCAAACCCCGGGCCAGCATCCACGATGTTGCAATCGCCCTCGACCCTCTCGTGGCTGACCACCACAGAACCGGAATGTCCCCGCGGCCCCAAGCCGCTCTCGGGCTCACAAAGCACCATTGCTCACACGTGGTCCCCGGGGCAAGCCTCTCCCCGGGCACAGCCTCGGCCCGGGGTTACAGATGAGGAAACTGAGGCCCAGGAAGGGACGAGTCCCCGGTAAGTCGTGGCGAAGCCGAGGCTAGAACCTGCCAACCATGTGGGCTACGGATGGCCCCAAGGGAGTAAAGGAAGCTTTCCAGAAATTTCTTCTTAAAAATGTTGGAAGTGACATATTTCATCAGAATGTCTGTCACGCCAGCAGTGGGAGCCAACACACCGATTCTCCAAGGCTGCTACCCCCACTCACAGCCACACGCTCAGTCTCAGGCCCTGAAGCTGGCGGCCCAGCCCAGGGCGCGGGAGGGGGAGGAGCACCCGATCCCGCCTCCCCCAGCCAGAGCTGGCACACGGCAGGCGCTGGGGAGCGCAGGGGGCTTGAGGGGAACCCGAGCTGATTGAGGGGTAACAATGGAGAGCGTTCTCAGAGCTCTCGTGGGTGTCAGCGCTAGCCCAGGTCATACTCTGACGGGCCTGTGAAGTGAGTAGATACCCCACTTACAGGCTCAGGACGATAAATAATTAGCCAGCAAGGGGCAGAGCTGGGTGTGACCCGAGGCCTAAGCCTAGCCCTGAAGAAGCCCCAGTGCCCTATCGTGAAGGCAAGAGGAACATCCCAGCAACCGTGAGCCCTCGGGGCAGTGACTATGCAGGAGGGCAGTGAAGGCCTGGGGAAGTCCCTGGAAGCCTGCCTCACTTCCCTAGGTGTGCAGGGGGTGTGGCTCCCGAGCCTGGGTGTGGGACTCCCACCCTCCATGGTGCCTGGCAGGCGCTGGGGCAGCCTCTTTAGGCCCCAGAGGCCTCCTGGGTGTCACCACCTGCCCGCCCGATTGGCCCCTGGCCCCTGCCCAGGTGAGGCGGAGGCGGGAAGAGCAGTGGCAGGAGCAGACACCAAGGCTGTTCATCTTCGGGCCGAGTGTAGAATGAAAAGAAGAAAGCATCCTTCCTGGAAAAATCAATGGGCAGATGATACCGCCCAAGTCACAACCTACATGGACGCCGTCCAAGGAAATCAAAGCAACAGAGAATCGCAGCCCCTTATAGCAGCTGGACCATGCAGGGGAGCGAGCTCAAGCCCCATCATTCAGGCAGGAAAACCAAGATGGGGGTCTGGGGGGTGGCTCTGCCATGTTCGAGGGGTGCCCTGCTTAAGGGGCTCATCTGCAGTGGCGGGTGAGCCCTTGCCAGTCTTCAAACCTACACCCCAGTCACCCTCTGTCCTGCCCACTCTCCCAAGGTGCACATCAGAAGCCATCAAATCTCTCTGCCTCTGCAAGCTTCTGACTTCTGAAGTGCCCCTGCGCCCACGTTTTTAGGCAGACTTGGTGGCGACTGTATTCAGTAAGCTACTACAAACACACTCCACTTGACTCTGTAAGTGCACGTAATGTTAGCTGTCGTGACCAGGCAGTTACCCCGCTTGATAGCTGGGGAGTCTGGAGCTCAGAGTACTGAGTGATTGGTCCGGGGACGAGGGGTGCTGGAAGGGCCAGTCTCGGGGCTAATTCTCATCCAGTACTGAGATGAGTACATCCCCCGCCAGCCCGGCTTGACTACTTGAGAGAATAATCTCACATAATTCTCAGCACAGACCTGTGACTCGGGGACTGTTACTACACAGGGAAACCGAGGCTCAGAGAGGGCAGGCAACTTGCCTGAGGACACACAGCTAGCAAATGGCAGAGCCCGGGCTGGGCCCAGGAAACCTGATCCCCATGAGCCCTTGGCTGCCCCTCTGCGCTGCAGCTTGGCCAGGGGTGGGTTGGGGGAGCAGCCACCCTGGCCTCTTGCAGGAGTCACCTCAGTGTCCCAGGCCAGAGAGCTGCGCCGGGAACCTCCCCCAGGTCAGGGCCAGGAGACCACTCTGTCACCCGCAGCCAAAGTAGGCCCTGAGACTCCAAATTTCACAAAGTCCCGGGCTGGTCCTAAAATTCAAATGTGGGACTGTCGGAATCCCAACACCACGAGGCCAGCCTGAGAGGCCCGACTGGGGAAGGGCTGGAAGGAAAGCTTTGCAGGATCCTGGAAAACTGTTCGAGCTACTAAGACGTGAACACCTCTAGAAGACGACTACAATGACCGCTCTGTCTCCCCTCCTCCAGAACTGGCTCCCACTTCCAAGAGAAGCAGGGGCCTCTCTCTCCCAGGGCTTCAGCCCCCATGGGGTGACCAGCCTTATACATACAGAAGCTCTGTTCCTGCTTTTCCTTCCTGCTCTCCCCTGCCTTAGCCTGGCAAGCTCCTACTTACTCTTCAAGGTCTTCAAATGCCACCTCCTCTCTGAAGACCCTCTGGATTGCTCTGTGAGATTCACAGGAGTACCCCAGGGAGAACTTCCTTTGTTGTGCCTCTAGGTTGCTGGCGTGACCAGCTCCCTCACAGCCACAGCTGCCATTAATTGAGCACCTGCAGTCTCTTTAACATAACAAGCTTGCAGGTCACGGCATTAAAACTGCACTTCTGGGTCCCTGGTGGCGCAACGGGTTAAGTCTCAGCCTATGAAACTATCCAGAGCCACTGCAGCACGAGTTTGATCCCCAACCAGGGAGTTTCCCACATGGTGCAGCAGACCTCTCCTGTCTCCCCACTGCTCCCCTCAGCAGTGTACTTCAGTTGATCTACCTGCTCTGCTCCTCACTCTGTCCCTGGTGAATCCTCTCACCCCCCGAACCTCTGGCCTCCACCCCAAGCTTGTATGCATAAATAAATCTTTAATTAAAAAAAGGAGAAAAAATAACTGCAGTTCTGAGAGCCTGTTACTTGTCCAAGGTCACACAGCTTGAAAGTGGCCAAGGGAAATGGCAATTCAGGACTGACCCCAAAGCTACGGGGTCCATCAGATTGAAGGCTTATCGCGAGGGAGGTGCCTGCTGTGCTTCTCCCATCTCTAAACACCAAGAGGGTGCCAGCTCCCAGCGGGCAGGCTCTGTGAGCCAGGGCTGGGTGACGAGAGCTGGCCGCCAACTGACCCTGGTTTCCCTCCTCATGCTCCCGGCCAGGAGGTCTCGAGCCCAGACCGGGAGTGGACCCAGCATCTTGGCCTTGGGGAGGGCCTGTCTGCAGTCCCTTCCTTGTCCACCCGGCATTGGGAGCTCCTTAGGGTCCAGAGCCCCGCAGGCAAAGGGCAGGCAGGCAGCTGCGCCTCACACGCCCCTGCACTGCCGTTCTTCCTGGCTCCCCTCTGCAGCTTGGCCTGTAGGTCCAGAACCCCAAGGAAATGCCAGTGGAGATCAACGAGCCCTCCAGCAGCTTCCAGAGCACGTTGTTTAGCCACAGCAGGCTCCCCAGCTCTGGGCTGCCACCCCACCCCCGCACAGCCACGCTGAGGCTTGGCCCCACTGTCAGGCTCCACGGGGGGAAATCCCCATCGCGTGGGTTTGCCCTAAGCGTGTGAGCCCCTCATCCTTTCTCGGGTGGGAGGACAAATCTGTTCCAGCCTGATCCTGCCCAGGGGCTCTCCAGGTCTGGATCAGCTCCCCTGGCCCCCAGCCACAAAGCTCCTCTGTGCCCAGTTCTGAGCAGATGCCAGGCATGCCAGCACCAGAGGATGCCTGCCCATCCCCTGCCCCCCGGGGTCTGACAGGGACTGTCCCACGCACAGCATGGAAAGAGAGGACAGGCGGTGGGCAGGACGCCAGCTCACCCAGGTGGAGGGCACAGGAGGCTTCCGGAGGAGGGAAACTGAGTCAGAAGGACCTGACCGGACAAGAGGAGGCAGCGAGGAACTAGCCACAGCCCAAGGCCAGAGTACAACAGGCGGACCCCAGTGGCCAACAGTCACCCCGGCTGGCCAACGCCTCCCCGAGACCCTCCCTCCAAAGAGGGTTCCTGCCTTGGCTCCTCAGCTCAGAACTCCCTGGCCCTGGCCCTGGTAAACCCCGCACACGCGCCCTCTGGAGACCTGCTCCCACGAGACCGGCCACCTGTGTGCACGCACCAGCCGAGCCCTGGCAGGTCAGGCTGCACTGGGGTCAGCCTCAAGATCCCGCCCCGGGGCCGTCAGAGCACACCTGGTGCAGGGGACCCGCTGCCCACACCGCCTGGCCACAGAGCCCCGTGCCAGCCCCGGGCTGGGCGGCTCTGCAGCCAGGGGCAAAGGCTCTGATCTCTGATCGCCCTCGGGAAACAGCTGTGGGCAGAAATGCCCTGACACCTCAGGCCCTGAGGGGCTGTGACTCCGGGTGGCAGGACAGACATGGGGAGGCAGCGAGATGGGGCCCTCAGGGGGAGGAGGGCGCCTGGGCCGCTGCAGAGTGAGGAGGGGGCTGGCACGCCAGGGAGGAGGGGGCCGGCTCCTCCCCGCCATGCCAGCCTATCTGTCTCCAGCACTTCACTGTAAAAATAAATGGAAGAAGCACACGCCAGACAGAAAAAAAGGGAGGAAAAAAAAAACCCCAAACCGCCCTACACGGGCCGCTCAGCGGGTTGGGGCCAAGGCCCGGCTGGGGTTAGTCGCTGCTGCTTTTCCCCAGGAAGCGGCTGGTGCCAAATTTGCATTTACCACAAACAGAGACAGCACAATGTCATAATCCTTCTCCTGTCATTCTCCCCTCTCTGCCTCCTCCCACCTCAGACACACACACGCTAACACAAAATGACGGCTCCCCCGACAGCCCGAAGCAGCAGGGTCCGCGATCCAGCTCTGATCGCCGCGTCTCTCCCCGGCTGCACTCTGCGCCCCTCGCCCAACTTGCAGCAGACCACCCTCGGCCCCCTCCTTTGTCCCAGGTCGCTGCTGACAAACGGCCCCTGGAGGTGCCTGGGAATAACAGGGCGAGGGGCAGAAGCCAGCCCGGGCCACCCCCACCGCCCCCTCTGCACCCCCACTGCCCGCCGGCCAGCTGGCTAGACCCCAGGGGACAGGGGTCAGCGACTGGGACTGGGCTTTGGGCCGGTGACCCGGGGCCCTGCCCTTCAGGCCCCTGCTGCCACCAGGGCCGCTGAGCCCCGCAGCAGCCCACCGCGCCGCCCTGGGCCAACAGCCGCCCTCGGCACGGGCACCGCTCAGCATCTCCGCGCCCCTCCCTCCCCTGCTCTTGATGGCAGTTTCAAAGCTGCAGCCGCCACTCCAGCAGCTGCGGCCTTTGATGAGGACCAGGCAGTGAAGGCCTCCGGGGTGGGGGGGAGGCCGCCCCCCACCCCCGCCCGCCCCCCTGCCCCCTGGAGCCCGAGCTGGGGCGGCGCAAGCGAGCCCCCAGCGGGCACACCTCGCACGCCAGAGCAAACTTTCACGACCGGAGGGAGCGGCCCCGCGCGGTACCTGACCAGCAGCATCCTTCCCCGCTCCTAAGACCCTTCACCGCAGGGGCCAGAGCTCCAGCCGAGGCTGAGGAGGGGGCAGGGAAGGGGGAGGAGGAGGAAAGGGGGGCAGTTCCTCGGCTCTCAGCCTGCTAGCGGCTCCTCCTGCCCAAGCCGGCAAGTGAAGTCACAGGGCCGGGGCGGTGACATCAGCTGAGCCTCTGACATCACGGCCGGCTGGATCTCACCTCTGCAGGGTGGAGAGCGGCAGGGAGGCGGGAGGGAGGGAGGAGGGAGGGGAGCACGGAACCCTCTGTAGCCCTCAACTGTGGAGCACGCCTGCCAGCGTGGGGGGGCAGGGGAGGGGCAGGCGGCTCCTCTCTGAAGACGGTTTTATCTCTGTAGATGGGGCGATCATGTGTCTATTTATAATTGGCCCCAGAGTGAATGGCTTAAATGGGGGAGCACCCACCGTGGGGAGAACGGCCACCCGCTGCTGTGCTGGGAGCCCCCGGGGTGAAGGCCAGGGGACCAGTCACTGAGCACCTACTGTGCGCTGGAACTTGGTGCCAACCCCCTCGGGTGGTGACCGAGAAGAAGCATGAGGCTGGGAGAGGGGAGCGCCTCCCCGAAGCTGCGGGGCAGGCAGGAGGGCTGGGATTGGAGGCGGGAGGCACCGGGGGCGGGCGGGCTGAGCGGGGCGCCCGCAGGCACCTCAGGGCTGCTCCAAGTTTTCACCATGAGGTGGATGAGGCCTCAGGTCTGGAAACCTACCCAAGCCACCCCCTCCCCCTGAAAAGGTTGCTTCAGGAGAAGTGGACAAGGCACCCCAATCTCCCCAAGTCCTGTCTTGGGGTTCGGGGGGGCAGCAGCAAGAGGCCTGAGTACTGTGATCTGCTCTCCCCACACCAGGATTCACACTCCCCTCCTTACTCCACGGCAATGCCTGAGAGGTAGGCACCAAAGCCACATGTCAAGATGAGCAAACTGAGGCCCAAGAAGTGGTGGGCAACACAGGAACTGAGGAGTCCAGTCCAAACTCCAGACCAGGCCCAGATCTTCTGTCCTGCAATGGCCTCAGCTTGGGCCTCTGACTCTACAGCTGCTCTGGACACCCCCATCTTGGCGGGGTCTCCTGGCCCAATGCCCACTCCTTTGAGAAACCCGCAGGTGCTCCAGTCTCTGGCCTCAGAGGAGAGGCCCCACATCCCACTGTGCTCCCTTCTACCCGAGCAGGGGGCCCTTCCAGGCAGTGGTGGCGGTACCCTCTTCCCTGGCACCATGGGGCATCCGGTCTGCTGACCACTGGCTGCCCCACACACCTTCATCTTAGTTTCTGGGCTGACAACTGAGCAGCAGGCAGAGTTACTTCGTGTCCCCTCACCCTTGTCCCGGATGTCAGCGTCATAGGTGAGGACACGGGGCTGCGCCTATTACCAGGAAAGTACTTCCGTTTCTCCCAAAAGCCCAGGGCCAAGCTCCCCGCCTCCATCCGCAGAAGCCCCACCAGGACCCAACAGGGTGCAGAATCCACCAGGTGCTCGGTGGCCCCCTGGCACTGACTGAATCTGCCAGCAGAGACTGTACCCACAGCTGCAACACCAGCGAGGCCCCAGGTCAAACACCGTCCTCAGGCCCCTGAACAAACCGCACTCTCTGGCCTTCAGGTCTTCCACATAGGCTGTCCGCTCTGCCGGACACACCTCCCCACTCCCACCCCCACCCCTGCCCTTCCCTGGCTACAGAGGGTCTCACTGAGACAGCTCTTCCTTCCAGAAGCATCTCCTGACTCCCAAGGCCAAGTCAGATGCCTCTTGCCATGTTTGTCCCCATTACAGCTCATGACTGGGTCCTCAGGCGCCAGCAGAAAGTGGCGCAAGCAGCTTCTCAGACAGGCTGCTCTCCAAGTGTGACCTTGGGCGAGCCCTTGACCCCTCAGTCCATTTCCTCCTCTGTGAAGTGGGGGTAGTGACAGTGCCAACCTTGCCAGACCCCAGTAGAACAGGACCTGCCCGGTCTCCTGCCTGCCTCCCCAGCCGGGCTGCTAGATCGGCCGGCACACAGGGCCGGCGTGTGTGGGCCTGAGAGAACTCTGAGAGCACCAGGCTGGAGCAGTGCAGCAGAGAATGTGGATTCGATTCAGCAGGCACCCACACCTGGCTGTCTGATTTCAAATCTTGGCTCCACCACTTCCTTCCTGTGTGATCTCAGGCAAGTTACTAAACTTCGCTGAGCTTCCTATGCACTACCTGTAAAATGGGTCTAACAATAGAACCTACTGTGTCTGGCTATTGTGAGGTGATGTTGCAAAGGGCGGCAGAGAGCTGAGAGCACGCGGGCACGTCAGGAGCAAGACCCCTGTCAGCTGCCATCACCGTTACTACTTTATCTGATCAGGGCCTGCAAGGCACCGTGGAGACATGTGTCTAGAGGCACGTGACAGAGGGAAGGGAGCGTCCTTCCAGACGGGGGCCACCAAACCACACCAAGCCTCAGGTGAGGCTGAAGCAGGGTAACACTCCTTACCTCGCTGAGTTTTTGAGCAGATAACTGTAAACAAGACCAAAGTACCAAGCTTAGAAACAGGCACTTAGATCGGCCATAGAGGAATGTTCTAGAATCACAGCCACGCATGCACAACACTTATTCTGTAGCTCTGTGCCCTGAGGTGAGGTGGGATCACATGCCAGGAGTAAGAGGCTAAGAAGGGAGGGAAGTTGGGGGAGGCACCAGGAAAGACTTCCTGGAGGAGGAGGTGTGTGAGCTAGGTCAGAAAGGCTCAGCGGAAGGGAGCAAGGAGCAGATGCAAGGACAGGGGTGTAGGAGCACCTCACCCCCCAGAGGCCAAGCACATTTGCAGGCACACGTGGCTGGAGGTTGTCCTGTCCCCTCTACTTGAGAGCACAGGATTCTGGTGGCATAGTGGCTGGGCTGGAGGGCTTTGGACGGCTGTGGAGAAAAGCGAGAGTCAGATGGGAGAGATGCTGGAGTCATCTGCCCAGCTACTCTGCAGGCTGGAAACTACAATAAGCCCCAGAGAGGACAGGATTGGCCCAAGGTGACACGGCAGGTCAGTGGCAGAGCTCAGAATGACGCTTAGCCTTTAACCCGCAGGTCAGAATTCTTTTGCTAACAGCAGCAATAACAAGAGTGAGCAATGCTGACTTAGTGCTTACTGTGTGTGCCCATCCGAGCTTATGAAGAAGCATTCATGTAAACCCCCTGGCACCATCTGATGAGACTGCCATTACCCCCACTTCACAGATGAGAAGACCCAAGTTCAGAACTGAGATGGCTGCCCCAAGCCATACAACTAATAAAAAGCAGAGCCAGGAGTTAACTCCAGCTGACTAGCCATGGAGTCTGGGCTTTTAACCAACATGCCCTACCGCTGTTCACATCACATGCGTCTACACATCACACATGGATCCATCGTGCATGCATGCACCCACCCCACCGTGCATGCACCCACCCCACCGTGCATGCACCCACCCACCCCACCGTGCATGCACCCACCCAGTCCATCATGCATTCATGCATGCATGTGTCCACCCCATCATGCATGCACATACTCATCACATCATGCACGCATGCACCCATTCATCCACCCCATCAAACATGCACCCACCCACCCATCCGCCCATCCCATCACGCATGCGTGCACCCATCCATCCCTCCCATCACGCACGCATTCAAGCAGAGCTTATTTGAGCTCCCACCGTTCCAGGCACTGAGGAGTCAGTAATATGAGCACACAGCCAACCCCACAGAGCCTGCCCAGCACTCCACGGCACCGTGTGCCGTGCCCATTTCAGAGCTTGCTAACAATGGTCCTCCTGAAAAGGCTGATTTCAAATTTAGCTGCTTAAGACCACAGACCGCTCTGCTGCTGCAAAACCACAAACCACTCCCTTCTTGAAGGCCATTACAGCACCTGCTTAGGAAAGGGGGAGTGAAGACAATTGATCCAGTATCAATTTCTGGGCAGAATGGTGAGTTGCATGGAGGTCTGAGGCCTCACTGGCAAAAAATAATCCTGCAAATCAGATTTGGAAATGCTCAGTCCACGGGGCTTGAAGCAATCAAGTAAAAAAGTGCGACGGCTGCTCCGCGGCCACAGAACTCCTGACAAGTGTAGCCACCCAGGCAGAGGGGAGGCAGGCCAGGTGCAAGTGCTGAGCACACTTCAAAGAGCCCCCGGCTCCCAGGAGAGCCGGACCTTTTCCTGAGAGCAGCGGAGCGCTTGCTCTGTTCCGGTCTGCTGCAATGCTCCGTCCTGAAAGGCACGACTGTTCCACTGCCCAGATGAGGAAACTGAGGCTCAGGGAAAGGAATACCTGCCTAAGGACAACACAGACCTGGTGGGTTCCAGAGCCTGGAGCCCCCCACCATCGCCCCTCAATGCAGCCTTGTTTCTTCTCGAGCTTCCATTTCCTCTTTCTTAAAGTGAAGACACTGGGAACAAGAGCAGAAACCTTCTAGCCCCGGCATCCGGTGCTTCCACCCGACAGAGGGAAGCAGGCTAGGCAGAGGCTCCCGGCCTTCACCAGTGCCTGGATTAGTCTGTAAACAGGCCCAGAACAACAGATCTTGAAACGGGAACCCACTTCAAGGAGGCGAGGCATTTCTATACCCATTTCCAGGCAGGGTCAGGTTCAAATCTATGAGATAACTGGATCTCTCCCTACATGCCCCGGGAGGTTCCAGACATCATGTTGCTCAAAGAGCAGAGACAAAGCAGGAGGAACTGGTGACGCTGAATTCAGATTATTAGTAGAATTAATAATAATCCCCAATGTTCATGCAGCACAGCGCCACTTCCTGGCTGCGCAAATGCCCCATAAAATGGGAATCAGGGTAGACATTCTTCCCTGAGATGGGAGGACCAGACTGGCACATCCCATTTTACAGAGGAGGAAACTGAGGCCCAGAAAGGGGGCGTGAAGTGTGCAGGGAAGCCACAGTCCCCAACGGGAGGGCAAGGCCTGGCTCGGCTGGCAGGCAGGCTGAGATTCTAACTGCCACACTTTTCTCTGCTGGCAGCCTGCTGATGGCCACAAACGAGGGGTGATCTGCCCACCTGGGGACCATTAGGGGCCTGCAGCCTGCCAGGGGCACAGCTGCTGCCCTAGCAGACCCCCAAAGAGCCCCCCAAAGAGTCGCTGTGCTCCCGAGCTTTTTTCCCATTCCAAACACGCCAGAGCCCCGCAGACCCCGGAGGCTGCTACTTAGCGCCAGATTAATCACACCGAATTCTCCATCCAGATATTGCGTGCAGGCCGAACTCCCACCGCTAATCGCCGTAATATTCTCCTCGGCGTGTGCAGGCGGCCGGGGCGATGTTCCAGGAATATTAATTCTCCACAGCCGGCTCACTCCTGCCGCACGCATGCGCCCCCTGCACCGCCGGCTGCTGCTCAGGGACCGGGGGGCCAGGCCGGGGGACGGGGGGGCAGTAGGAGGCAGAGAGCTCAGGCCGAAACTGTCCCTGGTGGCCAGGCCAGTAGGAGGGAGGTAGCAGCCCTCAGACCCAGCCGACGTTTTAAAACGAGCTCCACGGGCAGGAGGCGGCTGGGCCGGCCGTGAGGGGCACCTCCTCTGCCCTCCTCACCTCCCAGGCCTGCCCTGTTCAGCTCTCTGCCCAGGACCCTCAGAGGGCTGAGCCCCTGAGGAGCCGCAGAGGAGGGCCTCTGATGTCCTCACAACACAGCAGGGCTTTGAGGGAACGGGCAGCTAGGGCCCAGCTAATCCCAGCCAAAAAAAAATACATATGAAAAGAATGAGCCTCTTGCACCCGCTCAAAATATAAAACCGTGGGCAGCAGAGGGGACTCAGGTGAAGGAAGCTTAGGCGCTGCTGGAGCCCCTGCTGGGAGAGGCCTCCACTGCGACCCCTGACCCTCGCTGAGCACGCCTGGGGGGCCCACCCCATAAGGTACCATTAGCAAGAGGAACCCCGGGCAGGGCAGGGGAGGGCGTCTCTGAGCTCTCAGGGGCCCCTACGTGACAGGAGCACACTCCGTCCCAAACTCTGGAGCCAAGGCTGAGGGGCCGGCTCCTTCGCTGCCAGCTCAGATGGCTGGTACTCCAGGTCTGGGGGCGAACATGGGCCTGTCCAGGGCACTCCCTGCCCACCTGGCCCTGAGGCCCCTAGAACAGAGCTGGGAATTCACACCTTCAGGGGCTTCACAAAGCGCCCCTCCTGCCTTATCTTGGTCCAAAGTCACTCTAACCAGGGAGGCAGCTTTAACATGCTGGTTTACAAATAAGGAAACTGAGGCACAGAGAGGTTAAAGCAATGAATGATCCAGTCAGATCAATCCCTGGAATTCGAACCCAGGGCCCCAGGTGTGGCTGACAGAGGGGTGGTGTGCAGGCCAGGTAGGGGCAGGAACCCCAGGCTTTGGGACACACTGACTGCCCGTCAGGTGCGGCTGGAGCCCAGGGCCCCAGATCTCCCGACTCGTGAGCCAGTGTTCACACTGGCAGGGCCTGAAGCACCCTAACGGTGGGTCCAGTCCAATAAAAGGCCTGTGTGGGGGTTTGAGGCTCAAGCCAGGTCCTCTCCAGCACAGAGGAATACAGCATCACAGCACACAGATGGGGGGACGTCGTTCAGGCCCCTGGCCTCCCCAAGGGCAGCGGCCCCCATCCAGCCGGAGGAGCACCAGCCGCGCCAGCCCCACGAGCTGCGCTGTCTGACCTGGCAAATACTGGAGAGACTCAGAGGGTGAAGGGAACAAGCAAGGTCTAGTCCTGTCCTCAACGAGGTAACATCCAGGGTGTCAAATGTCACCATGGTGGGCTGTGGGACCCTGACAGTGGGTAGCAAGTCGGCCTGGGAAAATCCCAGAAGGCTTCCTGGAGGAGGAAGCATTTGGCAAACTAGAGAATAAGGAGGCCCGTGTGAGCTGCAGAGTGCCATTCATATTGAGACACATGGGGTGTGGAGGGAAGTGGTACCCAGGTTCGACCCCCAAGTCCTCCACCCTCACTCGACCCATCCCAGGCCCAACCCTCGTCAACCTCCGCACCTCTGTCTTCTGCCTCTTGTGCCTGTGACCAGCCCCTGTGCAGGCTGTCTCAGGAGACCGATATTGACTGACTGGTCAGACGACGGCAGCACAGACATGTGGTTGGGCTTCTCCTGGGTTCTAGATCCTGCCATTCAGCACTGCCCACCAAGAATGGCAGGGTCTGGGTCTCAGGCGCAGACAGGCCAGAGACAGGACTGAGTTTTCCCTGCTCTGGACTCTACTCTGGAGCAAGGCAGGAGGCAGAACGTGAAGTCTAAGTGGAACAGGGGCCTAGTCCCCCAGCAGGAGGCCTCCTCAAGTGTCCTTCTGGTCACCTCCACCTCCTCTGGTCCTCCAGGGGAGGAGGGAAAGAGCCGCCACCTCCCCGCTCCCAAGCTGGCTGCTCCTGGGCAGGGGGGCAACAGCACCCCTCTCGCAGGGTTAGTGAGGAGTCTAATGACTGGGTGTCACCCAGGAGTGACAGACAGGAGGGGTTTAGGGCTCCTTCCCTAAGGCTGGGGACTTATAGAGACCTAGGGAAATAAAAGCAGCTCCCCTCCTAGGCAAGGGAAGTCACATGTCATGTCCTCTATGGCTCACGACAGCCTGGGGGGGAAGCACCCACTGTCCAGAGGTCCAGGTGAGACGCTCAGGCCAGCAGGTGTCAGCCGAGCCCAAGGTCACAAGGCTCCAGATCACAGACCCTTCCAGACCAGGTGAAGGGAGGAATAGGAAAACAGGCCCACTGGCCAACCGAGCCGGCCGGCGGATCAGGCCAGGGAGACTGAGTCTCCCCCAACCCCCGCTCAGGAAGAGTCCCCACCTTTGGTCTCCCCAAGCCTGCAGCCATCTTGGGCTCTGGCAGGGCTCTTTGGAAAGCCGGGAGCTGATCAGCCTGAGGACAGAAGCCAGGAAGGGGCTGGGAAGTGGGATCATCCCCCGCAGGATGAGCCTCTGGGGGCATTCGCTCCCCGCCGGGGCCCCCGAGGGCCGCGCCCCGCAGCGCGGTGCATTAACGTGCTCGCTCTGGCAGCACCTGCCAATCTCAGCCCACGGCCCCGCCCCAGCCCCCTCTCCCGGAGGACAGATAATTCTCTCGCTCTCCCAGCCTGACAAAATAACTAATGCTAACTCAATAAAGTCCCCCTTGAAGGTTTTTAATTACCAGACTGTGCTGAAGACTAAAGACTCCAGGAGCAAGACGGAGTCCGAGGGAGGTCGGTGAGGCGGAGGCAGGGGAGCCGGCGGGGCGCCCCTTCTCACTCTGGGAGAGGCACGGCCAGCCGCTGCTGTCCAGGGTGCTGGGCCGGCGGTCACAAGGATTTAGGACTCCTATTTCCAACAGTGGCCACTGAAGGAAGCCAGGCGAGTTCCTGGCAGCAACTCAACGGAGATTATCCCGCTGAAGCCCCAGGGCCAGCCCCGAGCCACACGCCCACGCGGCCCTCGCTGCGGAGAGGATGGCCAGGCTGGGGGCAGTGGCTGCAAAGCCCACTCTCCCTGCATCAGGCACAGTCTGCTGCCCGCAGCGGGAAGTACAAACCAGGGATAGGCTGAAGGGAGGGAGGCACGGGTGGCCCTAGGGCAGGCTCTAAATCTGGGGGGCGGGGGTTCGATGCCGCGAGAGGTGTGCCGGGACACTGGGCGCAGCACGGCCAGGCACCAAGGGGCCTAGCAGAGTCTACAGGCGGGGCAGCAGCTCCCTGAAGCCTGCCCAGGACACGGCCCACCGTGGGGCCCAGGATGCGGAGACCCCCATACCACGGAGAGAGATGACGGGGGATGGGAAGGCACGCGGAGATGCGACAGCCTCGGCCCCAAGCCAAGCCTCCCAGTGCGAGCCCAAGCCCCACCCAACAGGGTGAGGTCGCGACACCA